>RJWH01006298.1:34753-57613 GCA_004363575.1 Solenodon paradoxus
GCTGGGCAGCCTGGCCTGCAGTGTGGAAGGCAGAGAGCCACAGTCCTCCAGGCTTGGGAGTCAGGATGGAATTCAGGGTCAGCAAAGCACCTAGAAAGTGGGTGGGCTAACCTAGGGCTGCCTATGCTCTTTCTGGTCCTGTGTGGTAGTCACACAGACACTTGCTTTAGAGAAGTTTTGAAATACCAGTTGTGCAGTTGTCTGCATGTGTGTTGACTTCAATGAAAAAGTCAAAACAATTTTTTTTAGATGATAGTTTAAAAAAAAAAGTTTTTAAACCTATCAAGATTGTCCAAGGAACTGAAAAAAGGGTATCTCTAATAGAGAACAAAAATGTCTACAAACGTGGCTCTACATTTGGCCAGCTGTGAAACAAGAAGACATTCCAGTGACTAGAGCTCTCATAAGATGAGTTTTATTCTTGAACTTAGCAGGTATCTCAGAAGTCTACCACAGACTTTACTCCCCTCATAAAAACTGCCTTTTAAAAAGCCTTCTGATATGAACTATCAAGAATCACCGTGCTTTCAGTTACTTGGAGAACACCGTTGGGTCCCTCTCCCAAATCACAATCCTAGGAACCTAGAGGGGCGTGAGGGCTGGTCTGGCACTGACAGACCAGCATCAGCCTGAAGAGGGGTGCACATTGGGTTCTTTTAGGGGTACTGAAGAATTTAATCTCTAAAGCTAATAAACAAAACAGAATCTTTTTACCAACCTTAATTTAACATTGCTTTTACAGAGCCACAATCATCATCTACATTATTACAAAACATCTCTCTTGTAAAGATTAGCCCTAACACAATCCACAGCTACCTCTGAAAAAAGTCAAGAACATTTGTATGAAAAATACTCTGACTACAAAAAACGAGAGACAGTTCAATTTTGTGATGCTAGGAAGCTGAAATTTTTACCTTAGACATTAGATCTACACTCAAGAAACCTAGGTAGTGCCAACTCACCTGAAGAAAGGGGTCCTTTTGCTTTCACAGTGCTTGTTAAGTGCCTGGGCGTGGTGGCCCTGGGGGCAGCTGGACGGGTTGTGGCTGCAATATGAGCAGAGTTTAATCTTTGTGTTGTACGGAGACCTTGAGTGACTGGGACATGTACAGCAGTGAACTTTTGTGTGGCTGAAAGAGTCTTTGTAAATGAAACTTTTGCTGTGGCAAATCTTTGAGTTGTTGGTATGTCTTGTGTAGCAGAAGCATTTGCCATGATGGGGTTGTGGGTCACTGGTGGGACCTCTGTAGATAGAGTGGTTGGTATGTTGGAGCTTTTGTCTGTTTTGGTTAGTATGTTTCCTGTGGTGGGATTCTGAAGAGTTAGTGAGGTCTTTGTAGATGAAGAATTCACTGTGGTGGGTTTCTGTGGAAATGGTGGGACTTCTGTAGCTGAAATATTCACTGTGGTGGGTTCCTGAGGAGATAGTGGGGTCTTCGCAGATGAAAAATCTGCTATAGTGGGTCTCTGAGAAGACGGTAGGGACTCTGTAGCTGAAATAGTCACTTTGGTGGGTTTCTGAGGAGACAGTGTGGCCTTTGTACCTGAAGAATCTACTACAGTGGGTTTCTGAGGAGATGGTAGGGCCTTTGTACTGTGAACATTTGCTTTGGTGGGTTTCTGAGGAGATGGTGGGGCCTTTGTAGCTGAAGAATCTACTATAGTGGGTTTCTGAGGAGATGGTGGGGCATTCGTACCATGAACATTCGCTTTGGTGGGTTTCTGAAGAGATGGTGGGATCTCTGTAGCTGAAATATTCATTGTAGTGGGTTTCTGAGGCGATAGCGTGGCCTTTGTAGCTGAAGAATCTACTATAGTGGGTTTCTGAGGAGATGGTGGGAACTTTGTACTGTGAACATTTGCTTTGGTGGGTTTCTGAGGAGATGGTGGGGACTTTGTAGCTGAAGAATCTTCTATAGTGGGTTTCTGAGGAGTTGGTAGGACCTTTGTACCTTGAGGATTCACTTTGGTGGGTTTCTGAGGAGATGGAGTCTTTGAAGCTGAAACATTCACTGTAGGTTTCTGAGAAGATGGCGGGGCCTCTGTACTGTGATCATTCGCTTTGGTGGGCTTCTGAGGAGTTGGTGAGATCTTTGTAGCATGTGCAGTAGTAGGTTTCTGAATTGCTGTAGTGAACTTGGAAATTTGCGAACTTCCTATGGAAGGAAAATGTTTTCTAAAAATTAACTAAGCATTAATATCAAGTTAAGATTTCAGAACAAATTGTTCTTTTTCAGAACCAACAAACACCTAAATGTGACTTTTAGGAAATCAAGTCTTACTGCGCATTTTCCAAGGAACTGAAATACTCCATTGTTTCTGTTTTGATTTAAATAATATCCACAGACAACTAGAGCATATTTACACCAAAGTAGTTTGAAGGTTCCTATATTGTGCTCATGTGAAGAAACGGAAATAAGGTCAGAATCAGCAGGGGCATGGACTACGATACACCCTAAGCCTCCTTTCCCACAGCTCAAAAGGGGCGCATGTCTGAAGGGGGACTGTCATCAGCTTTATACAGGCTCTCTGAACTGTGCTTGTTGACTGGAGTTTTGGATACAAGTGTCATGAAACATGAACGCTAGCTTTGAGACAACTTACAGAAGCAATAAGATTTAGAGATACATAAAACAAAAATTAAAGTAAAAGGTGCACATATTACATATCACATGGCTGTAAGAAAGTCAGCACTGCAGGAATCGAGAGGCAGAGACTTGAGGGATAAATGCAACTTGACTTCAACCTGAGGCAGCGAAGAGCACTCTGTGTCCAGCGGGAAGGAGGCAAGTAAAAGTGTGAGAATTGGAGCGGCAGCCTGGGAAACAGGAATAGCAAATTATGGATCCTAAGTGTCAGATGACATTTTGGCTTTTAGGATAAAAATTTTAAGCATATATTGATTCACAGAGCCTTTAAATTAAAGTAAGTCTCGGAGTGCTCTGATGGAGTAACACAGGTCAATCGCCTCTGAAGGAGCACCGGTGACACACCCCTGGGTTTGAGTCCCAGATCCGGAAGGAGGCAACCAGTGTGAACAACTTAATAAAAATAAAAATAAAATGCTTCTTCCTCCTCTGTCTTCCTACCTGCCTACTCACCTTCATTCCTGCCTGTACCTTTCCTTTATAAATAAATAAATAGATAAATAAAGTCATGCTGAGCAGCTGAATTTGTGAAACAAATACAAGTATTCAACAAATAAAACAATTTATTATTTAATTTAATAAAATTTTAATAAAATAATTTTAGTCAATTACTAAATTTTACTAAATAAATATTAATAAAATTTAATAAAACAAATCTCATAAAAAGAAAGCTCTTCCTGTTAGAATTCAATGCTACAGCATTCTCCAGAGCCAAAAAAAATTTTTTTTGGTTTTGCTTTGTTTTGTTTTTAATCAGGAAAGCAAAGAGATCCCATGTGGACATCACATTATGAGACACCTAAAGCCCTCAGCACTCAGAGAATACCAGAAAGTCTGAAAATTACTTCTAGGTCACTGATGAAAACAAGGAACAGAACCAGGGTCACATTTGCCCTGGAGGAGTGGGAGGGGACCACATGTCCCCAGCAGCTCAAACATTTCCTGACACCAAACACACCCCTGCCTTGTTCTATAAGCAGAGGTGCAGTACTGGGTAAGACTCAGTTCTTCGTTTTAAAATACAGAGGACCCAGGAGACCATGACAGAGTAGAGCAGACTAGCAGAGATGCAGGCTTGGTGGTGTGGAGCCAGAGGAGGACAAGTGGCCAGCCTGGGAAGGCATGCAAGCTTCAGGACAGCAGCCAGAGCAGGCCCTTCGCAAGAAGCCAGTGCCCCAGCAGAGAAGGGCAGAAGGATGCCCGTGGCACCGGCAGCACTGTAAGGGACACCGTGGACAGAGTATGTCAGGACAAGGGCCAAGGAGGGTCCCCACAGTGTGGAAGCCCTTACTGCCACCATGCAGAGGAGAGAGAGGGAGCTATGGCAGAAGTAATACAAGAAGAAGGCAAAACACAAGCCTGCGGAATATAAGATCCAGGCCAAGCAAAATGACTTAAAGATTAGAAATGATCAAGTGCAGGAGGGGGTGCTGAGATGGCTCAGGCTCGTGGGAATCAGCACTCGACTAAAACTACTCTGAGAAAGAAAACATCGACAGACAACAAGCAAACAGACCCTCGGAACTCGCAGCCTCCCTTGAGAGGAGCATGGTTGTGTGAGTGGCAGCCAGCCACACGCCCCACATGGCCTCTGTCCTTCTCACATGTGGAAGACGAGGACGGGGCTGCATGCTGAGGGGAAGCAGCTCACCGTATCAGGATTGATATTTTCCACTCAATCTCTGTGGAATTATCAAAACAGAGAAATAAGCTATGTGGAAAGTCAAAATTAGCACCTCAAAGAAATGGGGTTTCTGGGGTGAGTTGAAGACAAGGAGGCGGCTGGAGGGAGGGCGAGGTGCAGGTGACTGTAACTGGAGACATGGATAAGAGTCAGGGAGGAACCCGTGAGTTTAGGATGCTTGCAGTGAGCGCAGGGCACCAGACGGGGACAGGACTGGGTGGGCACGAGGAGAAGGGGCTGGCCAGGCAGTGCTGGCCCATCGGGGGTGGGGCTGGCTACAACTACAGGTCTGAAATTATGACAGCGGTCGGTCAGTCGCTTATAGCTAGTGGCCTCATGCTGGGAAACATGGTGCAGACCTGTGGCACACTGCAGAGGAGAAGCGACCTGGGTCCCCTACTCTGAGCTCTAGCGTTTGCATTCCAACTCCTTCCCTTACTGGGTGATGGAGACTGAAAAGGTGGAGGTGGGTACTGATGGTGAGAAAACAGGATGCCATAGATGCAGGAGGGTGGTGTGCAGGCTGGGGTCAGAGCAAGCCTGGCCTGCCACCCTTGCCTGAGGGTCAATCAAATGCTTGACAAGCTCTGTCAAATCTGCTCGAGTGCCCTACTCCTAATAACATCAAGAACTTGAAGTCAACAATAACTTTAACAAGGATGGGAGAACTAAAATCTCCACTGAAAAATGTTCCATATAGTCTATTCTTCTTGACACGAGTCTCCAGTGGACATAAATTTGACTTGATGAATCCACTTGTGATATTTTTTGTGTGCCCTATTTCTCCTTGAGAATGTTCTCAAGTACAGAAATCAAATTTCTTCTTTATTGTATAACCTTACTTCTACAATGATAAAAATATATCATCTCTAAAACACTTTTAAATAGCAAGCTGTTAAGAACCCTACAGAAGAATGGGGGCAGCTCTGCATCTTAGGAAATGATGGGCTTGAAGCCCAAAGAGTTAGATCCATGCCTTCTCTTGTCACTTATTTGAGATACAGAGTCAAGCCATATGATCGACAATATCTTAATCCATAAAATAGAAAGGCCATGGGAGAAAACTCTTATCTTCTTACTTGCCTGTTAGAAGGAATGGTTAGATAAAAGTGCTGAGCATAGTACACTGTCTCCAGTTAGTAGACGCAAAGCATCACCAGTAGAGACCCTGACCTTGGCTAAGGCTCCACTCTGGGAGGAGACCCCAGTAGCAGTAGGGGCATTGCCTCGGGATCAGAGGAAGGGGGATCACCCCTCTCTCACCTACGCACACTGGCAGATGGCTGCTCCACCCAACAGTGTTCCCCATGATGGAGCAGTAGCTGGAAGTTGCACCTTCTAATTTGTATCTGAAACAATGAGAGGAGAAAAAAGTTAAGTTCCATTCACACATAATCGATTCCATTCAACTCTCCAGTGAATCATCTTACAATATTTACTACACCAGTAGATGGAGACAAAATGATAGCTGACAAAAGTTCGTATGGCAGTTTAAAAGCAGAAAAGCAATTATTTTAAAAGGTAACATCCATAAACCAGCATTGAATCAATACAAAATATTTTAAAATAAAAATATTTTATTTCATGTCTATAAAGATTTCTTAAAAAGGAGACATTAATGGCTAAAAAAGTACAAGACATGCAAAACATTTTTACTTGTGGAAGGCACATGATAGAAAGTATTAAAGTATTTTAAAACATTTTAAAATTATATAGATGCTTTTTTCTGTTTCTGTGTTCTAAAAGATCAACACAAATTTCATAGAATAATAAAATATAATCAGAAGGTTCAAATTACTCCCCAGATTCTGTATTAATGATGTTAATGATCCAAACATTTGTGTTTAGTATAGGAGACAACATACAACAATGATATATTTATTTTATAAAGAATAGGGACACATGCACACACAAAGGAAAATATCATAATTTAATTTTCAGATACTAAATGAGAAAAGGACATAGAGTTTTCAGCAGTATTAGAGGTACAGTGACAAGCTCCTTTCCCCACATGGAGAACTTATAAAAGTTCTTAGGTCACATGATATTTCCCACTAGGAAAAAATATTTTAACCCATGATACTTTTAACAGGTTGTCTGCATACAGAAAAAAATATATGCAAATTAGTTACTTAGGTAAATTGAAGGTTGGTTTCATTTTTAATACTTGAGGGAATTAATTTCTACAAGTATCATCAATATATCATGATTTTTTTACTAATCGTATTTAAAATTTTATAATAAATCACTTATGTGTCAAAACCTAAGAACTGAGAGAATGTGATGGTACAAGAGCTTTTCCTTTCTCGTCCCACTTTTTTTAGTTTTAACTGTGATGAACTTGTGGATGAAATCTTTGAGGACATGGGGTCATTTAATTGGTACTAGTTTGTCACTCATCTAAAAGCTTCCAGCTTTCATTCTAATTTGGGCACATGCTGGTGTCTCAGTGGTTAAATCTATGACCTTCAGCAGGTATAGTTCACATCCATGCCAAGGACTCAGGTTCACATCCTAGGGCCAGGGGAACAACCTAGATGAGCAGCTAAATAAAATAAATGCTTCTTCTTCTCTCTTCCTGCCTGTCTACTCCCCTTTATTCCTGTCTGCACCTTCCCTTAAAAACAAAAACAAAAACAACCCTCATTTGTTTTTTCATTTGTTAAATATAGACTACTCAGTATTTCAAAACTTACCCTGCTTTACATGAGAAAAAGATGGATGCACCAAAGGACAAGCCTGTTGTTATTTTGATATGGCCATTTTTTATTTCTCCAGGGTTAGGGCATTGCATCTCTAGAAGAAAATGCAAGGAGACTTTTTTCATTAACGAATCAGGCGCATCTATGCAAATTTATCATCTGAATCATTGTTAAATATTATCCATAGATTTCCTTAATCTTACCTTTATTTTACAGCAAGTTTCAAAAAAGCAACAGATTTAGAATAGGTATTTCATTTTAGGCAACCTTAAAATAATTAAATATAAAATATGTGAGTACATTAATATTCTTATCTCACATGTATTAACTTTGCCTAATTTAAAGCAAAATGATTCTAATGGTTCTTTTAAGAATTGGTCTAAATTATTATGCATACATATCCAGCTTGAATAAAGAGATACTATTTCCCCAAACACCACATGATGAAGAATTCTCTTTAAAATTTTACTCACTTTGACAAAATACCTCTGGTTGGGACCACATAAAATTCTGAAGGCAAGTTAGAGTTCCTGAGAAAGAACTGTTTCGTACATAGCCTTTGCGGCACTCGTATTCCACCGTGGAACCCGCCGGGAAATAATTCTGATCAGTATAAGACTTTTTGAGAGATGCAAAAGATAACCTGGTGGGGGCATCACAGCTTCCTAAAATTAGCAACAACAAAAGAGGCAATATCACCATATTTTATAACCTGTTTCTCTGGAATCATCCAGGCCTTCTATCACTCATTTCTGTACTTCTTAGCACGCGCGTGGAGCTTAATTACATTGCTATCACTCTGACATCACAGTGTCTCAGCACATTCACAAACACTTTCATTTCCTAATTGCTGGAAGGCAGTGCAGTGCATTGTACAAGGGTGTCACATGTTGACAGTTGGTAAAATAAACCCACTTCAGCTGCCTGTTCAGTCATGTCAGTGTCCTGACCCTGCATGGAACAGGGACGATGAAACCGTGCTTCCCTCCTGGGACTAATGCTCTGGACAACATTGCAACAAGAGCTAAGATTAAACATGTTCCAATGTTTTACACACAGAATTCATTTAGTCCTCACAGCCACCCCGGGAGACAGAGATCCGATGTGCCAACAGCGTCCCTGCAGCTCTCTATAGAGTACTAACGACGAGCAGGGGTGCCGGCTTTGCAGGCAAACATGCCTCTGAACCCTGGTCTCCTGCACAGATGTTGCAGCTCTCAAGGATGTTATTTAATGTCTGGGGCCTGCTTCTTCAACTGCAAAATGGGGCTGTCTCGAGGATTCGGGGACACAGTGTGTGTGGAGGGTGGTAGATTCTAAGACATGATTCATGGGGAAGGCTTCGGTACTCCGCCCTCTGTCTTCTCTCTGGGAGAGACCAGGAAGGCCCAGAGCAGGCACATCTGGTTCCAAGAGACAACTGGGGCAGTTTCTGCACTTATTGCAGCTCCCACTGCTCCCACTGTCCCAGGCAGGAGCAGATCTTGGGCATCTACCTATGCCAAAGCTAATGCAGGCTGTGCCTCTGCCAGATACTGGAGAAAATAGAGAGTGCTTTTAAAATGCTACCACAGAGCTGTACTGGAAGACCTACTCTACAAAATGAAATTTCAGAAAACAGAGTTATGTTTCAACTTAATCTCCAAACATGGTCATATAGCATATATTCCCTAAACGGTACCTAGTGCTTATAGTTCAGGAGGTACAGTGTTGGGGGAAGAAACCTATTAATGAAGAAGCAGGACTATTCCGGGAAGTAATGCCGTCAATTAGCTGGAGTGTGAAGTGCCAGCAGGTATGCCCTGGGGTTTAATAATGCTAGAAAACTATCAATTACCAGTCACTTGCAACAGGGATAAAATTAAACTTAACAAGATACATTCCATTCTCATAACTCTTCTAAAAAGTACTTACGATTACAAAATTCTGCCACCTCTGACCACTGATTGTTAAGGCAGGTGACTGATTCTGGCATGCGTGGGACTTTGACAAAACCTCTGTCACATTTGTATGTTACTGTCTCTTTCTCTGGAAACCTCGTAAGGCCTTTCAAAACTGGCTGGGCATTAGGTACATCTGGGGGAAGGCTGCAGTCACCTAAGGAGTCAAAACAGAAGCGAGGGGAACAGCGCTTTCAATTCATAGAAGTGTTGTTTTCCCGTGATGAAAACCATACAGCCATGGCCACACTTCCACCCAGGGGTGAAGGACACACCGGGACACACTTCCCAGGCTTCCTGTCTCACCAGTTAGTTCAACTCTGAAATACATGGACAGAGAATGAACCCTCCCTTCATTCTTTAAAAAAATAAAAGTGGCTTAGCGCTTAGGAGCGTCCACGTGGATACTGTTGCTAGGCGTGCAGGACAGACGCTGGAAGAGGGGACCCTGGAGCGGCAGGACAGCAGTCCTGGGAGGGGGACCTGTTGGGGGCGGGGGAGGGGGGCTCCCAGAGTGGTCAGTTAGTTGTCCTTCCACCCTTAAGGAGAAGTAGGGAGCCAAGAATTCCCTCCAGTCTAGCGCTGCTCCTGGACTGGGCAAGTCCTGTGGGTGCTTCCTCGGGCCAGTACCTCAACCCCGGGCCTGGCTGGAGGGTCAGGACCGGACACCTCTTCCTATCTCGAACTCTGGGCGGGGCATTTCAGGAATAGTTGCCGCGCACACTGCTCACCCCGCGGGTCCCCCGAATTCTCCCGGGACGCGGAGACGGCCCAGCCCCCCGCTGCCGCCCCCGCCCCACAAGCCCCGGGCTCAGCCTGCAGTCTGGCCCGCGCCCACTCACCCCGCGCGGCCAGCGGACACAGCAGAAGCAGCATCAGCAAAGCCAGCCCGCCCAGGACGCGTCCGGCGGGACCCACGGCGCGGGCACCCATGGCGCGGGGATGGAAGCAGACACCGGATCCGCCAACAGCTGTGAGCGGCCGCCGCCGGAGCAGTTCCCGGGTCCAGTCAAGTTAGAGTCCTGGCGCGGCCGCGCTGGGAATAGCCCAGGGAAGGGAGGGCTGTGCGCTCCAGGGGCGGGGCTCGCCTTCCGAGGCCCAGGGGACCCGGCACTGGGGATGGTCCCGCGCAGGGCTCCTTTTCTGGAGAGTGTACGGGGCGGGGTTCCCCTGGGAGGCCCCGGGGACCTTGGACTGGAGGGGGCTCTGGGCGAGGACGCCGGGCAGGAGAGTCTCGGGCGGGGCTCCCCTTCTGGATAGGGTCCCAAGCGAGGCTTTCCGGCGCTGAATGTTGGTACCCTTTTTTGCTGGAGTGGAGCCTGCGATGAGCTCCCCGCTGGAAAAGCAGACCTCTGCTTTCTACGTAAACAAACACAGCTGGGGCCGAGGCGAGGGCGGTGGTCTAGCCTCGCAGGGGTCTGGATCGATATCAGCGGCTCCAAGCGCCGCTGAGCTGGAGGACCCGGGCTGGGGGGCGGGGGGCGGGGCCAGGCCGAGACGCGGGTCTGAGAAGCAGCGCCAGCGGGACCCCCGATGCCGACGGGAAGAACCTAAATCGATCCTAAAGCCTTTCCTGACTTCTTCCACTCCACCACACTGTATTCTCTTCACTGGAATCAGCGGGCAGAGTTCTACATAGATTGGACGGTGAGGGGGGTACTCCACACAGCACCAGCTCCTGGTTTCTGTAGCAGGAACCCAGTCTTCTTACCCACGAGAATTGGCGTGTGGCACTGGAATCTTGTCATTCTATCCCAAGGCTTCATTCCACATCGATTAAGAAAGAATTTGAAAGGTTAAGGGGCAGTTAGGTCAATCGCCTCTGAAGGAACTCAGGCCACATACCCGAGTTGGAGTCCTGGGCGCAGGGGGTGTGTGGGTGGTGGGGGACGGACTGGAGACCAGGACACAACAACCAATGTGAACTAAATTAAAATAAAATAAAATACTTCTTCCTCCTCTCTCTTCCTGTCTGCCTGCACCTTTCCTAAAAAAAAAAAAAAAAAAAAAAATCAAAAACAAAAATGAATTTGAACTACGATAGTCTCTGTAGAGCTTCCCAATTCCAGAATACTAAGTTTATGTATTTAGGTTTAAAAAGAAAACACCTAAAAATAGAAAATAGGTCTATGGTTTGGGCAGAAGTTAAGGAATATGGCCCTCGCCTCAATCCCATGCAATGACTAAATGAAGGTTTTTAGTAAGTTGGGGCACTTAGGACTCAGAAGTACAAAGGTGCCCACATTTATGTTCAAGAATCCACAACCCTGAGGGGGGATTTATGTGCTAAATGTTTTGAGAATTCTGCACCCAGAGAGCATGGATTGGGAAAAGAAGGAAGGACATGATGTTGGGAGGAGGCAGGGTGGGGCCTTATGAATCAGCTGCATATGACGGTGAAATTGTTGTAATATGGGACCCATGAAAAGAGGTTAAGGGTTCTGAGCAAAGGTTAGGGTCAGGAGAAAGGTCAGGGTTCCAAGTACAGAAAGGAGCTGATTTAGGGCTTATGGGGGTGGAATGGGGTGAGAGACTCAGGACAGAATTGTAGACTTGGGGCCCTGTGTGACCTGAGGGTCAAGCAGGTTAGTTTGGAAGGTGCTGTAGGGAGAAGCTTTGTCAGCACTTGAGCTAACTATGCAATAGTCTGGGCATTTGAATTGGGAAAAAACTGCCTTTAATTGTGATTTAAAATTAAATCTATATTCAGGGGATAATCTTGTTACTCTAAAAAAGAAAGCCAGACACAGTTCTTTCAGATATGCGAGTTTCCATGTCCGTTCTGGCCAAAAGAGTTTCAAGAACGACCCTACAGAATTTGGTGACTGATTAAATAAGGAACGAGGAAAAGAAAGCCTTCAAGATGATTCACAGTGTGGTATTTATAAGACTAGGGGCCCCATTTAAAACAAAACTATGCATTGCAAAGTAGGAGGTCACTTAGGGAAGAATTAACAAATTTGACTATACACTTGTTGAATTTAAATGTCTGATCCAACATCTACCTGGACATGATGACAAGTTGGAAGCCAGAAAAGACGTACCATCAAGGCAAAACCAGACCTATGCACCGCCACAGAGTGTGCAGGAAGAGGAGGAGAGGGAGGAATGGGGAGGAGTGGGGAGAGGATGGGAGAGGAGGGGAGGAGAGCATGAGGCAATTTCCTGAAAGCCAAGGTCAAAACTGAAGCTAAATATGATTAAATCCTGCACCCAAAGCAAGAGGTGCAGGGAGGCTGACTGACTGGGCACCTGAGAGACGGGGTCTGCCCTGTCCGCTGCCCAGGTGTCACTTCTCAGAAAAGGCTCCCAATCAGAAAGGACCCTTGCTGCTCCCTCACCCACCATCCTTTCCTCTCAGCTTCATGGAAATGAATGGCTGGACTCCCATCCGTGTTTCTTTCCACACCCTCATTTTCAGAGAGAGTAATGAATTTTCACCAAAGTGATTGTCTAGGAAGGAACCATAAAACATGTGTGTACCATGTATGTGTTTGAATATATGTGAATGTGAGTGTATGTATCAGTGTATTCATGTGTACATGCATATGGTGAGTGTGTATGTGTGCCTTTGTGTGTATATGTATGTGTGGTTGTGTGTACATTAGTGTATGAGTATGTATTTGTGCATGAATATGTTAGTATGTGAGTGTGTGAAAGTGTGTTTAAGTGCGTGTGTATTTGTGTGTGAATTGTGAGAATGCATATTTGTGTGTGAATATGTGTAAATTTGTGTGAGTATAAGCATGTATGAGTATTGTGTGCATTTGTGTGCAAGTGTGTTTGAGTGTGAACATGTGTATTTGTGTGCAAGTATGTAAGCATACGTGTGTGAGTGTGTATGTTGTGAGTGTGTCATAGATGACAATGTGGCATCGGGACTGAGTGAATGGATCCAGAGTTCAAATGACTGAGGTCATGTTGCTCCTACATCTATGTGACCTGATGTCACCTTCTTTGTGCCACAAACTCCTCATGCTGATGCCGCAGGGAGAGTGTTACCTGATCTGGGACTTGTCAAGGACAAATGAGGTCATTGAAGTAAAGCATTTGACATGGGTCTTGGTCCACAGCAGACAGCCCATACTTGTGAGCAACAGTCATGAACCAGGACCTTCCCTTTTTTCATGGACTCTACGGAAAGGACATGTCATGACCTCAGATCTGAACAGGCTATAAAGCAATATAACCTTTCCAAAGAAAACATTAATTGTGATGAAGTCATTCAGTTAGGCTCCATATTCTTTCCCCACTCAGTATAATTTATTCTTTGGCAAATATGAGGCCAATTACAAAAATCCCAATTTGTTTAACCATTGGTCTCTTTCCACCTCCACTATGGTCCCAGCTGCATTTTATTTGCTTTGATTTATGATCTTGCATGTTGAGAAGCATAAATACAGTCTGAGCTTATTATCATTGCATGGGATAAGAGAAGAAAAGTAACTGAATGTAAGGACCACTTAGCACTGCTACTCTTAGTTTAAGACTGGTGCTCGTAGCTGCATTGTCACACAATGGCTTGAGCAAATGACAACAAATGCCCACAATGAGACAGAGTTTCCGAGAGTCATGATGGGGCCAAAGGGCCCAGCAGATAGCCAAGACTGAGCCCAGGTCGGAGAGGCTCTGAATTCACACCCTCTTGCACACCGGCTCCCTAATCTTTATTGGTGCATAAGGAAAGCAAAATGCTGACATGTTATTTCTCAGAAGTATGCATTAGTGGGTAAATATTTTCCTACACTTTTCTTTCAGTTGCCAAATAAAATCCATTTTCCTAAATAACAAGCATCCCCCAGGATATGCATTTTCTCCTATAAAGCCAAATAGTTTGTTATAATGAAGGCAACTTACCTCAAATATGCAATAATTGCGATTTCTGTTGAAAATTCCTTAAGGTCCCAACTATTCCAACCCTCTCGGCTCCAGGGTGCCCTTCTTCTGCCTACATGCAGCCTGTTGAGAGTGCCTGGCATCTCCCTGCAACACCTGATCTATTCTGCCATCCAGTGAATTGCCCACAAGCCTAACTCTGAGGGTCATTGGGGCTGCGGAGGGGCCAACGTAACAGTTTTTGTATCTTTGTGACTTTGAACAGTAAAATGTTTGTTAGAAAGTTTTTAGCAGTCTCTTTCCCTTATGACCTGGAATCAATAGGCTTAGTCAATGCCTACGGCTGGTATATTAGTAAGAAAGTCGACTCAGAACCAACTTCCGCCATTTCTCTCTCTTCATTCGTGGTTTAGATAAGCCTTCCCCAAACTCTAGCCCAGATTAAAGCCTCAATATTTAGAAAAGAGAGGAAAGAATTTCCAGAGTAGAAGAATTATATAGATGATTTTAAGTTTATCTGGAAAATACATGGAAGGAAACATATATATATATATATATATATATTATTCACCTTGCTCTCTACTTCAATTCTGCTTTAATTCGGAGAACAGACCCACCATCCATGCAGATTGAGGCTGTCTCCATTTCGTGAAGACATTTTACAAAAGAAAATATTGGAATGACCAATTAAGCACAGGGGGTAAAAGCTCAACACCATTATTCAAAGGAAAATGCAAACTGATTACACACTCACCAGCATGACTGAAATTTTTAAAGGCTGGAAAAACACAGATGTTGGTGAACACTTGGAACTCTCACGCGTGTATGTGGATGTAAAATGGCACAATCTCTTTGTAAGAGACTTCTGGAACTCTTATAGAAAACTATGACCCCACAATCCTGTGTCTAAGTATGACATACGAATGTTCCAAAATGGAAGTGGTTCATGCCCATCCACATGAAGGGGTGAACAAGCAGGATGCCTCTGCACAGCCACTTGTCACAGGCACAGCTAGTGACGCCTGGGCAAGTCCGCCTCAACAAGCTGAGCAGGAGAAGCTGGACACTGAGCACATCCTCTCTGGTCCATTACATGGTGTGTGGACGCACAAACAACTCAGGGCCATAGATGCCATGTCAGTGGCGGTGTAGGGTGGGGCCAAAAGACAGGAGGACTGACAGCAAAAGGGCCGGAGAAATGATCTTTATATTGATCGGGTGACATAGTGGACACTGAACATTTGTCAAAACCCATCAAGCTGAATATTTCAATGTTTTCATTTGTTCTCTGTAAATTACACCCCAACAAAGCTGATTAAAACCTAGAAAGTGAGATCTGTGGTTCCAGGTATGGAGATGGTGGGTGTGGGCAGCTATGAGCCAAATGATTGGCTACTTAAGGACAGTACAGCCCAACCCCTTCAGGCCCCTAGTTTAGTGCATCGGTTTATGGCATGTTCACCTTGCTTGTGAAACCATTTCAGTCTATAATGAGAAATATTAGTGAGTTTTGCTGACTTCCAAACACTGAGCTTTAGATCTTCGCATATACTTCTGAACTAAATAACCAGGCTCTGGCTGGTCACTGTCTGGAAGGGACCGACCATCGGGCTCAGTTCCCACAGGGAGAGCACGAGGGTCACTCCTGACCACGAGGCCCCTCCTTAACCATTACCCTGGCTCTCCTCCAGACGCCGTGTCCCTGCTCCACGCGCCTCCATCAGCCCTGTGCCAGCACAGGACACAGAGCGCAGACAGCAGCTCAGCGTGATGTCTCAGCGAGCCCTCGGCTCCACTCTGACACCTCTGAGGTCACCCCTGAGCGAATGTCAGGCGTCCCCACCTGGTAACCAGAACATGCTTGGAACATTCTGATTGTGGGGCTGACCCCACCGGGACCTGGGTGCTCTGTCAGCTGGCGGCAGACAGAGGTGTATTTTTCGTGTAAACTTATAGCGTTAATTCAGAATTTTAAAGCAACATTATGATGAACTGAGAGATGCACTCAGTCCATTTTGCCAGTAACGTCAATGCGAATGTCAAATTAAATTCAATATAAACACAGCCCTAGAGCTTCCGACCTCATTTATTAAGGCCTGTGGACTCTGAGCTGTTTGTGTCGTTATCAGCAGTAATGCTGTGGTTAGAAATGGTCATTTTGTTGCCTGGAGGAAGTTTTGAGGTTTAACTGTCTCATCCCTGTTTAAACAGAAATTGTGCTTGAGCTAGTTACTTATTTCAGTCTGTTTTCTCTCCTAAATATTTTTTATCTGGAAAACTGGCCTAGGGAGAAAATTACAATACAGGAAAAGATATATTGAGCCACAAAATATTATGCTTATGTAAAAATTTAGAACCTGCTCAAATATCCAACTAGCAATACCTTTTAGTACATATATTCACATCACTGAATCTTATATAATGATGGTTATGTATGCAAAGATATTTTCATAATATGAAATTTTGCTAAAATGTTGATCATTCAAGCAAGATGAAATTTCATTTATAATAATCAATCTAACTGAATAGTAACATGGAAACAAAGTTATGCATGAAAGAAATTTTAAAAGATAAACCAAAACATTAGCTAGGGCTATATCTGGGGTTGGTTTACTGATTTTTGTCTATTTTATTTATTTCCCATATTAAGCATATATTACTATTAATTCTACAAATCCTGACTTTCAATTAAAAAAAAAAAAGTGTCAGCTGACTCATGCTCATAATAGCTAAGTTTTGCTTATTCTGGATTATAACTTACTTGAATCTAGTGAACTGAATTTATTTTTTAAAAAGTAAATACTCTCCTACTTGAGATTTGACTCCATTTTGTCATAACTGTGTGTCCTTTCCAGTTTCCAAAGAGAAATCTTCTCCCTGGTGGAGAGGATAGCCGTGTTCTCTAAGTCCTGGGGGACTTTCCACAGGTGCAGCCTGTTTTCTCACTGACCCCTGGGCCACAAGCTGGCATCCCCATGGGAGTCCAGGCCTCAGGCGCCCCTCTGGGGGTGAGGTCACGTCCCTCCCCCGGCTCTCCCTGGTCACTTGCAGGGAAAAGAGCTGGGGCAACCACTCAGTGGGCGTCCTTGGCCTCACTGCCCTCTGACTCAGGCTGCCACCTCCATGTGCCCACCACTCACAGCCAGGCCCCTGTACTGCTTGGTCCACACGAAATCCTGACTTCTACAGTGACGCGCTGAGTGTCCCTAACATAAGCTTCATCCATAGTGACAGCTCACCCAGCATCACAGTGAGCTCTTCCTTAAACCTTAGGAGGCTGCTTACTGCTGCTGCTTCTCAACGAGATAGAAGAATTGACGCCCAGGTCTTCTGCTCATGTCTGAACACTGACTCATCTCTGGTCCTCCATTTCCTCATCTATAACATGAGGTACTAATACTATCCCTTGTAAAATGAAGTAAGATCATTGAAGTAAAGTACTACTCGGAACCATGCCGGGTGCATATGTAACACCAATTGAATCTTAGTGGTCACAGTTGTTATTAAAAGTTATGTTCATGAAAGTGCTATGTTTCTTAGATCCCCCATAATGCTTATCAAAGAATGTTTTACTAGGGATTGATGAGTAAAGATTTATGTATTTGTTGATTTTTTGTTAATGAGATGACCTTTATATCACAACTAACAAATCTTGGGAATTTATTAATACTATGGTGTATCAACTACATTATGTGCTACACACGCTTATTTAACTAAACATCCATAATAAATCTCTTTTACAGGATTTTTAAACTTGAATTTTAAGTTATGTGCGTGCACATGTGTGCGCATGTGAGTGCATATGTGTGTCCCTGTGTGCACGCATATATTGCATGTCCATGATGCCTTGTGTGCATGTCTGTGTGTGTGTGCTCATGTGTGCCCAATCAGAAAAGCCAAATAGTACTTTACAGATATGAAGCAGTGGTTCCTTGAAACAGGACAGCATTCCCCTAAACGGTAGCGATGCTCAACATTCTAGAACTTCATCTTCAGGCTTAGACTTTCATATCTCTAGTCCTCATGGTTCCTGTCTCTATCAGATGTGGACCTTCCCTATCGATTTTCTATGCTAGATCAGAGTTAACTCTCCACACCCCACTTCCCACAATACCTTCCTTCTCTTTCCTTCTTGTGCTCAATATGGCCACTTCATTATTTCTACTCAATACTTGGTGTTATCTGTGCTATGTAAGTTGTATCAGTAGATCAGCATGCTGTGCTATGCAGTGTATTATCAAGTTTCCTTTGTATGCTAATTTTTTATATTTTTACCATTGATAAACTATTTGTTCCATTTGTTTCTTCTTTTCTTCCTCTTCCTCCTCTTCCTCCTTCTCCTCCTTCTTGCACAAGCCCCTGGGGACCTTCACTGACTCCCACCACCCTGCCCTTCCGTCATCTTGAGCTCCTCAAATCATGATTCTGAGAATGCTGCCTTTTTATGACTATTTATTTATTTATTTATTCCTACTTTTTCTTAATTTGTCTGTATTTCTCCTCGTTTTGAAGGTCTCTGTCCTCCAATAGTTTCCTCGGTAAGGGAGAAGGAACATGGGAAGCTATTTTCTTTTTCAATAATTTTTTTCTTGAAAAATATTTTTTTTACCCACAAATGTGATTGAACATTGGCCTTGATTTTAAAACCTGTGCTGATCCTTTTTCTTAGAATTTGAAGGCCTTTCCTTTGTCATCTGCTTTCAGGATAACTAACTTCCAGTTTGGGGATATCATTCTTACTCCAAAGTTTTTGTTTGATCCAGTTTGGGGATATCATTCTAACTCCAAAGATTTTGTTTGATCCAATTTTATTATCTAAAAGCCTATCGTTTACTGTCAAAAAACTACTAGAACTAATGAACCAATACAGTAAAGTGACAGGCTACAAAATCAACACACAAAATTTTGTCACATTCGTGTATGCAAACAACACGCTAGAAGAAAATGAAATCTTCATTTAAAACAGAAGTAAAAAGAATCAAATATCTTGGAATATACTTAACAAAGGAGGTGAAAAACCTGTACATAGAAAACTACAAGTCCTCCTTAAAAGAAATAAAGGAGGATACAGAGATGGAAAGACATCCCTGCTCATGGCTGAGAAGAATCAACATCATTAAAATGGTCATCTTACAAACGCAATATACAGATTTAATGTAATCCCCATTAAAATCTCAAGGGTTTATTTCCAAGAAATAGAACAAAACATCTTAAAATTTGTATGGAACAACAAAAGCTCCTGAATAACCAAAGCAACTATTAGAAAGGAAAGAGGAATAGGCTGGGAAGGGTCACACTCCCAGACAGTGAGCTACACTACGAAGCAATAGTGACCCAAACAGTCTGGTGCTGGAATTAGAACAGAGGCGCAGGCAGTGGAGTACAACTGAATCACCAGAAACTGATCTACTAACATATAGTCAGTTAATCCACAACAAAGGAACCAAAAGCATGTGATGGAGAAAGGAAAGTCCTTTCAATAAATGATGTTGGATAACTGGACAGCCACATGTGGAAGAATGAAGCTAGATCAGTCTCAAACACCATTCACAAAAATTAACTCAAAATGGACTAGACACTTGAACATAAGACCAGAAATCATAATATTTTTAGAAGACAACTTAGGAGACATTCCACAGCATCAGCCTTAGAGAGGCCTTTGGGGACTCAACTCCAGCATAAAGGGAAACAAAAAGAAAAATAAATGACTGGGACAACATCAAACTAAAAGTCTTCTTCACAGTGAAAAAAAAAAAACCCCTACTAACTGGGAGAAGATACTTGCATTTCATATTTCTGACAAAAGCTTAATATCTCAAATACATAAAGAACTCAAAACTCAGTATCAGAAAAATGGGCAATTCAATCAAATAAGGAAGAGGAACTAGAGAGACATTTTTCTGAAGAGGCTATATAGATGGATAACAGGTACATGAAAAGATATTCCTACTCACTGGCTATCAGGGAAATGCAAATTAAAACAAAAATGAGATATCACCTTACACCCGAGAGACTGACTATTATCCAAAAGTCTGGAAACACAAATGTTGGCAAGGATGTGGAGAAAAGGGAACAATTCTACACTGTTGGCGGGAGTGCAAATTGGTGCAGCCCCTATGGAAAATGATGTGGAGATTACTCAAAATTTTAAGATGGAAATCCCATATGATACCACTTCTGGGTTTTTACCTAAAAGATACAAAAACACTAATTTGCAGAAATGTATGCACCCCCATGTTTATTACAGCCCTATTCACAATAGCTAAGAACTGAAAACTACCTAAACGCCCAATAGCAGATGAGTGGATAAAGAAGATAAATACAATGGAATACTACACAGCCCTTAGAAGAGATGGTCATTTGAATTAACATGGGTGGATCTAGAGGAGATTATATTAAGTGAAATAAGTCAAAAGAAGAGAGAAACAAGCTGACCTTGCTCATAGGTGGAATGTGAATAGACAAATCAAAACAATGGATTAAATGAACCCAACCCTTAAACACTTGCAGTAGAACTGAGGTTACCAATAGGGAATGGGACAGGTGGAGGAGCCAAGTGTTAGCAGAGCCCACTGGACAATGGTGAAGAACACTTGGTGATTTGGTGGAGGACAGGGTATATTGACATATATTTGAAGAATGGGGAACCCATACATAGGAGTTTATTTTAATGCGTAGAATAATTTACTACAATAAAAAATAACATTATTCTTTATTCCCTCTAACGTTGGAACTTCGAAGTTTTATTGGAATGTGCCTACAATAATCTTTCTTCATTCACTGGACTCAACAAATCAGTCTAGAAAATCATGCTGTCCAGCTTGGGGAAGCATTCTCATATTATTCTATTGATAATTTATTTTCTGTGTTCACTTTCTTGAATGCCTGTTGGTCCTAGAATTCCTATTAGTTCTCTAAACTTGGTATATTTTCTGTTTGGTGTTTTGTTGTAGTTCCTTAAAGATTTCCTCAAGTTTCTTATGTAATCCTAGTGGAATTGTATCATTGCAATCATCTTCTTTGTTAACATCAACTCTTACTTATTCTCTAAATATTCTCCTTTTACTGGCACACTTTTCTCACTCCACAGGTCTGATCTCTTCTTTCATATCTGATCTAGAACTTTGCAGGCTTCCTTTTGTCCGTGTTTGGTGGCAGCTGTTGTCTGACTGTCCCTGTGCCCTTGGCCAGTGGACACAGGAGCTTCTGAGGCCTCCACATGCTGTTCCATCGTGTGCTCAACAAACAGCTGATTGCTTATTCAGGCCAAGAACACATGACCTCTCGAAGGCAGAGATAAGGGTCAATCCCTTTTTCTCCACTCGCCACGCGGTCTGTACCCATGCACGTGATGCACAGGAGTCGCACCTCAACATGAACAAGCATGTGGGTTCAGCTCTGTCTTTTCCTTGCTCTGAGTCAGGCTGTTTAGGTTGTAGCCAGCATGTGGCTTCTCATAAGAGAGCAGCTCTCAGGCCATAAATGAGTGAGGAGCCATTGCTCCATCTTTCCTAGGACTTGTGACCATCTCATCTGGGCAGCACCTCACACACATGGCGACGCTCCCACGTGGGGCCCTCCCACCCAGCAGATAGCCTAGAACCAGGGAGGCTACAGATGAGCACATGCAACCAAAATGCACCAGCAAGGGGACCAACTGTATGCTATTTACAAGAAGCTAAGTCATTTTCCAAAAGGAAAATTGAAAACTAACAATCCAGTCTCATTAATTCTATGGTTTCTATTAACAAATAACATGCTGGCTCCACACTCTTGATTTCAGCCTCTCATCAAAAGAAAAACTTCCCACTGCTAGAAACACTCTCATCTGGCAGCCCTGCCCACCACGGCCTACCCATGACCTCTGAGTTGCCACCCTTGGTTCCCTCGCCAGCTGCTTTACAACACACCACCAACCATTTTCCAGGATGACATCATGTCTTGTGTGTGATATCTGCACTTTCTCCACCCTCATCTCTGGTTGCAACTTTGCGGCAGCCCCACCCACAGGCAGCCTGGGTGTTCCTGCCTGTGTCCTGGAAGCCACACTCACAGCTTCCCTTCCATCACCCACTCTTGTCCTGTTGACATTCTGTCGTCACCTCCCCTCCTTTCCACAGCTGCTCTCCGTCTTGCCTGCCCAGCCAGAGTTGAGCAACACAGGCCTGGCTGCCAATTCAGGCCTCAGCTGTGCTCTTCAGGAGGAGCGCACCCTGCCCTGGCCCCCAACTCTCTTGCCACCTCTCCCCTGTGCAGGGCATCCTGCATCTGAGTTCTGTACTGAGAAGCAGACATGCGGACTAGTCCCTGACCAGTGTCTCCTCCAGGTGTCCTGCTTTAGGAGAAAGGTTTGTCTCTCCAGCCTGGGCACCTCCTGGCTACATGGCCTGCTTTTCACCACCAAACTGGGGGGAAGCTGCCCTCTGCTAGGCCACCACCCAGCAAGGCTCCCCTATCCCACTCTCCATCCTTGTTCCTGCAACAGTGTCCTATAAAGTGTCCCTGCACATCGCATTTTTCTGAAGAGTTGGTGGTAAAGAAATACTATTGTATGAAGGGAAAGTAAAAAGTCAAACATAATCAACACAACAACCAAAACCCTGATTAAACCTAATTGTAATCACAGTCCCAGAGAAAAAAAGGAAAAGGTCAACTTTTCACAAGCAGTACCTCATGGGGGGGGACCTGTTCTGTGGGCTCTGGGGCCATCCTGCCTCTTCAGCTGAGTGGGGCAGCCCACCCCACTCAGGGTACCACCTGCCTTTGGGTTTGGTCTGGAAAAGCATCCAGCTCCAGTCCCAAGGGGTGCACCTGTGGAAATAACCAGGAGGGAAGTGTCCTGTCTATCTTGCTTGTTATTAAAATCCATGAACTAACATGGGAACTTAGAGAGATTTCAACGTATATATGGGGCAACAGAGGAGAGAAGAGAGGAAGAAAATGTAGATGGAGGCTATCTCAAAGTTATTTCTGTCGCGGTCATGAAGTGAGTGCTCTTATATTGTCTTCTAACGAACACGGGCAGTCTTAGACTGTGTCCCACCCCACCC
>RJWH01006299.1:0-57543 GCA_004363575.1 Solenodon paradoxus
GCCCCAAGACCCAGACCCAGCACCTGTGCTTAAAAAACCACACACGGCCTTTCCCACACACAGCAGTGATTCCGCATTTTGTTTGTTAACAAAAATCTGCCCACCACTGGAGTAACTCCTTCTGGGTCTTAACTTTCAGGCTCTAGAACTTTCGGCTCAAGCTCTTCCAGGTATGTACATCTGTGTCTCACACCTCACTCCAGAGCCCACCAAAGAGTATGGGACACAGTCACACTTTCTCTTTCCAGCCTTCTCTTCCTAGCCCAGAAGGGGAAACTGAGTCTGCTGCTGGGAGAAGCGTGGGCTGCTAAAATTCTGAGGCTCTGTCCTGCAGGATGCCTTTTAAGCAGCTGCCTCTGAAGGACTTAAATGGTGGAGGAGATCGAGAGGGAAGGGACGGCAGGGCGTGAGGTCGGAATGATGCTGACGGTGCCTGTAGTCTTTCTGTAACTCTCCAGGACTGAGAAAACAAAGACTCCAGAACTCTCTAGCTTGAGGACAAAGAAGGAAAAAACGTCTTGCCTGAGATCACCTAGCAAGCAAGTGACAAGGCCACAGCAATCAAAAACTGGAAATTAACCCAAGAATTCTTTAGAAACAGGAGACCCTTTCTGAAATGCAAACACTTGCCTTTCAGGTTTTGTTTTATGAAGTTCTAGTTTCCCCAGCATTGATCTTCTTAAAGCAGGTGGCTCCTGGGACTAGAGAAAAAAGAACTTGTCTGAGAAAAATCCTTGGCCCCTGGTAACCCACTACCGCCTGCAGTTTCTGACCCAGAGAATGAAGTGAACTTGGCCAGCCTTCCTGAGATCCCTCATCCAACATACCCTGGTTCTCTGTCAGGTCATCTCCTGTTGCAACGACGAGAGTGAGAGCCAAGAATGAGCCTGGTCTCCATCCACCTGCTTAAGTGGAGGATCTTGAGCTGGAGAGATTATCCAAGTGGGTCCTAAGTATAATCACAGGTCCTGATAAGAGGGAGACAGAGGATTCCACACAGAGAAGTGGAGAAGGCAGGGTGACAGCTGAAGCAGAGACTGGAGTGAAGTGGCCACAAGCCACGGACTGCTGGTGGCCACCTGAATCTGGAAGAAGGAAAGAATGAATTCTCCCCTAGAGCCTCCAGAAAGCCCCCTGGCCTGCGTACCCCTTGATCTCAGTTTAGTGATATTGGTTTCAGACTCCTGGCTTCTAGAACTGTGAGGGTAGAAGTCTGCTGTTTTAAGCCACTGTGAGTGTGGGACTTATAACAATCACAGGAAACGAATACACTTCTCTCCACAGACACCCCTGGTACAGGCTGATTGTGTGCCCAGAACTGCACTGGAAAATCAGATGCCTTGTACAGAAGACAAGACTAAGGCACAGTAGCCCAGCCAAACTCCTAGTCTGTCCAGTTCATTCGTCTGTGTTCCTTCCTGCTGGGGAGTCAGGCCCAAGGGAGTCAGTGAGAAGAGCCAGGAACTGGGGTTCCAGTTACAACAGTTACATCAGTATATTCTCCTTTCAGGCCACTATATCAGCTACAGGGGCTTCTTTTATTAGTATTTTATTGTGATTTGAAGAAAAAAGGAAAATACAGAAAAGTTGGAGAGAAAGCAAAATCACCGTTAAACTTTTGGGTTATTTCCATCCAATCATTTTTTCGTTTGTGTTTAATTTACATAGGTATCATCAAACTGGGCACATATGTTGGTATTTTGCTAGAAATACTGTATAATCTTTGAACCTTAATTTTGAATGAAATATGGAGTATTTTATGGATTTCATATTTACACATATTATGGATGTGTAGTCTGTTTCCTATAACATCCTAAAGAATATTTTTGACTATAAACTACTTCATATATTTTAGGAGAGTTCTGTAGGCTATATCTTGTCATTTTATTTCTGGGTAACTAGGGGCATGAAAATCTCTAAAGATTGTAATGAATTTTTCTAATTGCTTTCCAAATGACGTTTGTGTCAATGTATCCTCTGTGTGTGCTGTGGAAAGTATGAGAGATCATTTGACCACTCTCTCACCAATATCTTGTTAATTTTGTATGATTAAAAAAAGCACCTCTCTCAATTTCCACATCCCTGATTAATAATGGTGTTGAATTTCTATTTCCATATTCTGGCTTATTAACAGAATGTTCTTCATCCAGGGCTTAGCTCATTGTCCATCCAGTTACCATTTTCTGTTGATTCTACACTAGGAAAATCTCTGCCATCCATCTTCCCCTTCCCATTTTTACAGATTTATTTCAAGATGTCATCTGTCCCCTGGGCCATTAGGATGCTTGTTAAAGAAGAGTAAACCATTCTTTGTCGTGTCCTTCCAGTTACTAGAACAGGTATAAGACCTCAGAATCCCTCAACTCCTTGACCTGGTCTTTCAGGTTGTCCATCGTTAACCTTCCCTACCTGTCAACCTTGGCTCCGGCCAGTCTCCAGTCACTGTGTTTCTTCACACACACGCATGACTTAATGCGTGCCTCTGCTCCACCCTTCCCCTCACTTGGGATGTGCTTCTTCCACCTTCACCCTAGTTGCTGTGCAGGGTGTATTCACTGGGTTGGAAGCCAGGCTCCCCAGCCTGCCTATGCGGACCCTGTCCAAGGTCCTGGAAAGGAGCGCTAAACAAGACATAGTTCCCTACTCTGAGGGTCTCACTGTTAGAGAGTGGAAGATTCATCCTGGTTAAGTAAGACCCTTTTGGCTTCATGAATAAGAACTCACTCAAAGTGCCACAAGCAAAAAGAGGAGCTTATTAGAAGGATACAGGATTTCTCAGAACACAAGGGCAAGCAGCCCAGTTGGAACTCATGGGAATTGGGATTTAGAAAACTGAGAAAGCAAAGCAGCCCTCTGCCTCCCCAGGCTGCTCTGTCTCTGCATCCACTTCCTCTCCTCCTCTCCTGCAGCCAGCTGTCTCTGAAGACTCCTTTTGCTCTCAGTCAATTATGGCACTGGTCCCAGCTCTACATCATGGCTTTTCCCCAGGGATCACCACCAGTGGGCAGTAGTCTCTATGCAGACACCATTCAGAATCTCAAGAGAGAATCAAGCTACTCCTGGTCCAGTCAGCTGTGGCTAGAGCTGGGGTCGGGGAGAAGAGGGCCAGATGGCACAAAGCATTGTCAACATCTGAATTTTGACAAGCTCCCTAGGTTCTTGTCTACACTGACATTCAGAAGCATGGCTTCAGCACAGCAGTTCTCAAAGTACGGTCCCTGACCCAGCAGCATCTGCAGCATCTGGGAACTTACCAGAAATACAAACGGTGAGACCCTATCCTGTGGGCTAGAAGAGACCTGGGAAGGATTTGGGTGCTTCCCACAGGTGCTTCAAGTGATATGCACCCCATCCCAGCCCCATTTTCCGTGAGAAAATCCATCTCTCCTCCATGATGAGAGTCAGTGTCTCACTATTCACCCATCACCTGTAGGGCCAACAAGGAGAGGTGGTCACAACAGCTGCTGTGTATAAACATAGCAGGCCGGCATTTGTCAGAGGCTTGTCCACTCTGCCTGTGGCCTTCATTTTCCTATTTAGACAGCAAGAGGCAGATTTCTGTTGTCCCTTCAAATTAATTTTCTGACAATCTGGAGGCCAGAAATCTGAAATTTCGACATCAGTAGGGCTGCCGCTTTATGGAGACATCTTTCTTTCATCCTTGGCTTGCGGCCACATAATTTCTGCCTCCATCTTCACCAGCCTGTTCTCTGTATCTCAGCCCTCCCTCTGCCTTTCTCTTATGTGTTCACTTGTTCTTGGATTTAGGGATTATTTGGATAAGCCAGGAAGATCTCATCTTTTCTCAGCTAGTGACATTTATGAAGAGCCTTTTCCCCAAATACAATCACACTCACAGGTTCCATTCCGCATATGGTACCACCTTCCCTGTCAAGTGTTTGAGACCAGACTAGGGACAAATGCTGTCTCCAACTTATCTCCATCCTTCTCCAGAGTAACTACAGATGACAAATTGCTGCTTCGTCTCATATGGAGCCAAAAGGAGAAGAATATCAAAGAAACAAGGAAAGACCCCTCTTCTCAAGGAGTCAATGGCTATGTGGGGCCAGAGCAGTCGAGGAACTCAAGCTCTGTACTCCCACCCATGGTGCCCACCTCTGCCCACATCACCTGTCAGTTTGCAGAGTGTGTTTAAAGGATGAGAGAATGCCAGGGTGGGGGCTGGGGGGAGTTCAGAGCCTCTGGGCAGCAGTCTGGGAATTGCAGTGCCCCCAATACTTCTATGAGGCCTACACACTCCTTCTGCAGCTTCCATTCTGCCAGGACAGGCTTTACAATTGCCAGGATGTCAATTAAGAAGGGGATAATCAGCCAAATGGTACATCCTGGGGTCTTCGCAGCTGTTCTTCTGTGCAGCCTGTCTCAGGGCCAAAGAGATGAAACTTTCCAGAAAGCAAACTGGTGTTCAAATAAGACCCATCCAGACTGCCCAGCAACGATGAGTGAAGTAAGGAATAAGCAGTCCTGGCCCCATTGTGCTTCTGAAGGATTCTTGATAAGAACGCACTGGTCCCTGCCCGCTGGGACCACTAATTACAGACCAAGGGAGGAAGCAGTGAGTGGAGCGAGGACTAAGGACATGCGTCGACAGTGCAAGCAGGCAATTCAGTGAGACTTGGGTTCTCTTCCAGTTCCGCCTCTCATCAGCTGTGTGAGCTTGGAAGAGCTCTTAAATAAAGAACTACAGATCATTAGAAAAAGACAAACAATCCAAGAGGGGGGAAATGGGCAGAGAATGTGAACAGGCATTTTACAGAAGAAATACAGATGGTCAAAAGACAGACGAAAAGATGTTTACTCTCTTTAGTAATTAGAGAAACTTAAAATGTAAAGGAACCAGACCGTGAGTGGGGAAACTGGGGAATCTGAGTCAAGTCTCTCATTCAGGTAGCTGCATGATGCCAGTGGTGATGCCTGAGTTCTGTGCCGCAGTTACTGTGGCACTCACAGTGGAAGAACTGTCTTTGAACAACTTTTCTGATAGCCTAAACTTGTTTCAAAACAAACAAGGTAAGCCGCTACAGCTGCCACCATGGAAAACGATGAAGACTGACACTGTCGACGCAGTGGGGCCAGAATGAAGGTGACTCAGAGCCGGCCCTGGAGGGTTTGCTGCTGAGAGGACCAGCTGCTGCAGGTCCCGCTGGTGAGTCGGTGAGGTGAAACAGCCTTCGTGGCGGGCACTTTGATTGCCCTGAGAGCCCCTGCACCCCGGGAGCCCACAGTTTGTCATGAGCTGACCCACACCCTTGCACTTGCATTGAAGGAGATGCCCCAGGATGTTCTCCTGTGTGTAACAACCAAACAACCTAAATGTGGCTCAGGCGACTCGGGCAGCTGGGTGTGGATCATGTAAAACCCAAGGACTCGGGCTGCTGTCCTGAGACCAGGAGGAAAAGAAGAATCATGAACCAAATAAAAGTGCTTCTTCCCTTCCTTCTTTATGCTCGTTAAAATCAATAAACAGGTGCACCCTGTTGGAGGAGCAATTAAGTCAGTCACCTCTGCAGGAGCGCCGTCCATGGACATTCCCAAGGACCTGGGACAAGGTCTGAGGGAGCCCCCAGTGTGAACAATGAAATCAAAATAAAATGCTTCTTCCTCCTCTCTCTTCCTGCCTACCTGCCTTCATTCCTGCCTGCACCTTTCCTTTAAAAAATGAATAAATAAATAAAATGAGGGAGTTGGCTTAGGCCCCTCTGACGTTGCTTCCACTCGGAGTCTCTTTAACTTGAAGCTGAGCTGCCATGTGCACCCGGCCTCACTCTGCCCCACACTAGTCCTCACACTTTCCAGCTCGTCCTGACAGAGGCTTTGTGCATGTCATGCTTTCTGGCTGCCGTACTGTTTGCCACATCCTCACATAGTTGGTTCCTTCTTGTCATTTATAGCTCATCTTAATGGTCACCTCCTTGGGAAGGCCTCCCTCGCCTCCCAAGGAGCTAGGGCTTCAGCCTCAGGCAATAAGAAGCCTGGGAGGGTTTTAAATTCTGGGGGCATGGGGAGGAGCTGGGGCCGGGGGCAGGGGGCACTACAAGGCTGCCTCCACCACCCAGCAAAGCAATGTGTCTGGTTCAGGTCTCAGCAGAATACAAAACAGCGTACAGATGACTACATCCCTGGCCTAGAAAAGAGGAATGAGTCTTCCACAGTCCCAACGGGGGCATCCACACTACCCACTCCTGCAGCCTGTGGCCCGGACTTGACGCACATGAAGACTGGCTCCTCAGCAGGCAGCGGACACCCTGGGTGACCCAGTGGACACCACCAATTGTTCTTGGACATCTCCTTCACCCTGCTGCCTCCTGCCTTCAACAGCACGTGCCCAGAGGACACCAGCTCCTGACTCTGTCAGCCTCTTGACAGTGTTTACCTCTAAGGCACCAAAAACTGTGGATGTGACTTTCTTCAGCAGCCTGCCCAACAAGAAGATTATTTCAGATTTTAAAATGTCAGATTTTGGTACAGAGAGAAACAAAGGAATGATGTAAATCAAACAAAAATAAACTTCTAGAAAATAATTTTAAATAAAATTTAAAATGCCTGATTTGAGGGGGATGGGCGGGGGAGACAGCTGTCTGAGAAAAATCCATCATTTGGTGCCCCCTGGTGGCTCAGGTGCTAAATTGGAAGCTAGGGTGTAGTCATACGAAGTCCAAGGACCCTGACTCATGGCCCAAGGATGGAGGTTGCGGGGTGGGTGGAGGTATAACCAAAATGAACAAAATGAAGAACTAAATAAAATGCTTCTTCCTCCTCTCCCTCCCTCCCTCTCTTCCTTTCTTCCTTCCTTCCTCCCGCTAAAAAAAAAAAAGCACATCCTAGTGGCATAGCAGTTTAGCATACCACCAGCTATAGTTCACATACACCTAAGTCCCAGGTTCAACACCTGGGGCCTCTCTTTCTGCCTGCCTGACTCTGCTCACCTTCATTCCTGCTGGCACCTTTCCTTTGGGAAAAAAAAAGTAAAGAACATCCATCAACTGCATACAAAAAATATTTCCCTCCACTCCACAGGATACTGTTTTTCAAAGAATCAGAATTTTTTAAAGACTATAGAGAGATATTCTATTTTAACCCTTTCATTTCACAAACAAGGCAACAGGCACGGAGGTTGAACATTTGGCCCAGTTATACCAGTTAGTTATAGCACTGGCAATAAGGGAATGTAAAAACTCAATCAGTCAGGTTTCCCTCTGATGTCTGCAAACTAAGAAAAATGTGGTAAGGAAAGGTTATCCTGGAGCACTCTGGTGGCTTAGCGGTTAAACCCATAGGCTCTGCCCGGCGTAGTTCACATACATACATCCCAAGGACCTGGGTTCATGTTCCAGAGCTGAGGGAACAACTAAATTATATATGTATATATATACATGCTTCTTCCTCCTCTTTCTTCCTGCCCGACTCTATTTGCCTTCATTCCTGCCTGCACCTTTCTTTTGAAAAGAAAAGCTATCCTGGACAGGTATGCCTCACTTTGTTTATTTGCTCAATTGTATGTCTACTTATTTAAAGAGGAAGGAGGACAGGCAGAAAGTGAGAGGAAGAAGATTATTTATGCAGTTTTTCGCCCCAGTCCCAGGCCATGAACCTGGGTCCTTGGGCTGTATGTGGACTGCTCCCCAGGCATGAGTTTAACCCCTGAGACACCAGGGCATGCTGCCTTTTTATTTTTTAAGGTAAAGCTTAGATACAGATTTTTTAAAAAAAAATGCATATTAAATTTAATTTTTTTAATCTTTTGGGTATTTGTCTACAAAATATTTTATCTTTACATGTCTCTGATTCTCAACAGACAACGAATTTTAACTTTACATTTCTCTGCCCTTCACCTCCATCTCAGGTATTTAGGAATCTGGAAGCAAACACTTCAGGGCACCAGGGGAATTAGGACAGAAAGAATTCTTTGTAAAAGAGCCAGTCATTCTTCCTGGATTTGTCTAGTTAGGACTTTTGTTTTCCTTAAAGACACACCCTTAGGTTTATAATTGTTTAGTAAAATTTGTCTTCTCTAGTCTGTTCATAATTTTGATTTCATATTCCAAACCCAAGGCCATTGGCCCTGACTTGCAAGAGAGAGAAGCAATTGTGGATGAACAAGCAAAGCACGTGGGTCCTGAGACGCTATTGTTGGACACAAAAGCCCGTCTATGACTCGATGAGAGCCAATCCCCCACATTACACAGCAGCAGAAAAAGGGCACACACAGTGCTCACACTCTGTTTAACTCTCCTGAATTTGTAAACGACTGAAACATAACACAAACAAGTTGTTTCTTTCGCATGCTGGTGTTTTTAACTCAATAAAATGGTTGTTAATTAACTTCCCTTTTTTTTAACCCCAGATTACCTCTGCATTTCAATAGACTTCACTGGACTGGATGGCATCTTTGACTGTGAGTTGGTTTCTGTGTCAGTGCCCTGTAAGTCAGGATAGGCTAGACTGCGGTGCGGTGACAAACAGCCCCGAAATCTCAATGGCTGACAAAAGTTGTTCTTTGCTCATGTTCCACGAGAACCAGGAGGCAGTTTGGGGGCCTGGCTGAAGGAGACTCTGTCTCAACAAGACTTTCCACACTCACCTCTTCGCCTCTGCAGAGGAGGGAACTCTGGAGGGAATTGTATAACCAGTGAAATGCTCCCTTCACTGCTCACTGGTCTCAACCAGTTATGCGACCCTGCGTCACACCGGCTTCCGCGTGCTGGGAGCAGAGGAGCACAGCCCTGCAGGCGACTCCGGTCTCCACACACACATGCGCCGTTGGGCAGAATCCCACTTTCAAACTGCGCCCAGTAGAAACCTCTCTGAGCCCAGTGCTGAATCAATCAGTCAGACATTTTAGTACCAATGATGAGCAAGGCCCTGAATAGGGTGAGGAAACAAGGTGTTTGGTCCAAGAAAATGTTCGCCTACCTTTAGTGTCAATGAGTTACATCTCAGTTTGCAGAAAGGTCGTCTATTCCCCCATGGGGGTCAGGGGGTGCACGGATCCTCAGAGATGCTACTAGTGTCTAGCAGGGAGAGGCCCACTGCACGTTCCACAATCACAGGACAGCCAAAACTCGTGTTCTAAAAACAAAAATAACCCCCCACAAAAACAAAACTCAAAAAGTCTGCCTTGTGTCCTGCCCCTGCAGGTTAGATGTGACGATGAGGTGGTAGCTTCAGTTGTAGAAGTCACACCGGCGCCTCCCGGGAAGAGCTGTCCATTGGAACCTGCACCAGCTGTGACCAGACACCCCTTCTGGTAACTGCTTCCAAGTGACCTTGACTGTCCAAGTGTCAGCAGCCCCCTCTCCCAGCAATAATGACCAATGACATTTTCAGTGTCAAATGTCCCTGGGGGCAAAATCTCCTCCAGTGAGAAGCTTGTTCTAATAAAACCAGAATGGCGAGGACACTATTTCAGCTGTGCTGCAGAGGAACAACTGAGGCACACCCTGGTGGAGCAGCAGTGGGGTCGATTGCTTCTGAATGGCACAGGCCACATACCCCTGGGTTCAATCCTGAGTCCAGGGAGAAATAACCAGTGTGAACAACTAAATAAAAATAAAAATTTAAAATTAAAAAAAAATTTTTTTTTAAAGCCTAAACTGAGAACACTGAGAACTGAGTCTAAATCTAGCTCTGTCATTCAGTGCCTTCCCTCTTTGGTCCTCACTGTAAAATGTGACATTTATTCAGGACAATTCCAAAGTCAGTTCTGAGTTCCTAAGGCTCTTGGGCTTTGGGTTCTAGAATTATTCATGCTCATTGTGTTTCCATTAAAGCCTCCCCTGTTCCCCAAAACAATAGTGGAATGAGGATTCCAGCTGCATCACAGGACAGACCAGGTGACAGGGGAGTCACAGAGCATGGCTGACAGAAGAGTGGCCAGGGACAGAGGACACGGATGGGGCAAGTCATGGGTAGTGGAGCTCGGGAATACAACAAAAAGCATTTCCTGGGTCGATCTTGTGCCTCCCCACTAAAAAGCCACCTGGGAGCCCAGGGATCAAAAGCAATGCACAAGGGTTTGCACAGGGTTTTCCAAGGAAACGTTAAGAGGATAAATAGTAAGCAATGCTCACAGAGAAAAGAGCAAGATAAGAGGAGAAGGGAATTGGGTGCACCTGTGTGTGACTCTGCTGTATCCTGGCTATTGGCAAGAGAAACAGAAAAACTTCATTTTGGCTTGAATCTGCCTCTAAGCTTAAAAATAATTATACTGAGATGATTAAGTTTGCTGATCTCTTACTGACTTTTTGACTCGAGTTCAGCTGTAATCAAAAGATGGGGGCAAGAGGAGGAAAGAAGAGAACCTGCTCCTTGCCACCCACATCAACTCCAGGTCCATCTCAGAATCTAATAAGCTTGACAGTGAACATGAAAGGGAGTAGGAGCTTTTTAATAAAAGGCTGTTCAGTCTAAACAATGACTCAGGTCTTTGTGAAAATAGGAAGAGAGACTAAGTGGCCTTTTCCATTCTAGAGGCCTTAAAATGGATTCAATGCATATCTTCTCTTTAAGATTTTACTTGTTTGGTTGGGATTTTTTTTTTTTTTTTTAACCACATTAACACTCTTCTGATGACTGGTAAACGAAGCTCCCAGGCTATGTTGTATTCCAAAATCAGCACCAATTTCTCAGAAATATTTCAACCAGTTTTTTTGTTTGTTTGTTTGTTTTTTTAAGGAAAGGTGTAAGCAGGCAGGAAGAGAAAGGAGCAAGAGCACTTTCTTTTATTTTTATTTAGTTGTTCACACTGGTTGTTCTCCCCAGACCTCGAATGCAAACCTGGGTCCTTGGGATGCATGTGGATTGCACTCCTTCAGAGGTGACTGACTTAACCATTATCCACCAGGTTTGCCTTATCTGTTCAGTCTGCCAACCACTCATCAGCTGTTTATGAAGCACCTACTGTGTGTCACATGCTGTACTACCGGCTGAGGTTATTAAGGTGAATAAAACAAGAGTCCGGGATTTCCAGGGTGTCACACAGAGAAACAAAGACATAGACACAAGGGCTGATGCCTCAGTGTGGCAGGTGGGATGCAGCACTCGATGGTAAAGGTAGGCCTCAGGCGAGGCTTTCTGAGAAATGGATGTCAGAGCTGAGTCCTAAGTGACAAACAGGAGCATTTGGACAGGAATGAGAGAATGACCCAGGTTTATGGAAGGTATAAAAGCAAAAGAGGAGCTGGTGAGTCACTGAACTCCAAAGAATGTATTAGGATTGGATAGCCGTGTTCTGAGAGCAGATAGCCAGCTGTAAGACCAAGGCAGTCAACCCACAGCCGGCAGGCGGAGAAGCCCTGCCTGAGGTCCTCCTCCCATTACTCACAGCCCCAGCACTCCCAGCAGTTCTGCTGTTCAAAGTCCTCGCCAGCACTGACCTAGCAAATCCAAACCATTACTCCTTAGGGAAATATAGGCTTAGATACCTGCAAACTCCTGGTCACAGCATTTTTGTCCACCAGACGATATACAATCTTGTTTTATGTGCATCTCTGTTTTAAAACACCTGACTTGACATGTATCGTTGGCACGTGACCATCCAGCCCACGTCCAAAGCCCAGTAACCACACCGCTGATCCCAATCGCGTGCTTTCCGGGGGGCACACCCCTCCCTCCTTTGCTAGAGACACCAGACGGCACTTAAACGCTGTGCCTGGGGGCCATTTTAAATGGTGAAGTCACCAAATAAAACCATAAAGGCACAAAAACCATAGTGCTAAATAGACCACGAAAAGGACACTTGTGTACAGTGTGAAAGGAGAGGGCAGTGCCGTCTGGTGTGACCTCAACCGGGAACGCGTCTTAGGCCAGTCGAGTGTGTTTGCCTCTGTGCAGAGGAAAGATGGCCGAGAGCCGGGAGGGTTGAGTTGCTGGGGACCGATGCATTTTCAGGAGTAGACAGTCACAGATACAGACACATGGGCAATGAGGAGTGTCTGTATTTCAAAAAACATAAATACAATCCCTAAAATTCTCACTATTGCCAATGACTGTAGAGTCAACGGAATATTCTGGCTCTCTCCATTTCACCTCCTGCTGGATGGAGTACAGGAGAAAGGCATGAGTGAATTTAGAGTCATCTATGAATTTAAGACCACAGCTCTGGGAGCTCATGAAAAGCCCATGACCCAGAAGCAGTGTTAACAGAGAGCAGCCTTAGTGGGTCTCGGAAGGACAGTTGTCAGTGGGTGACATACAGCTCACTCCCTGGTGCCAGGGAAGCCAGACCCCGCAGCCAGCAGCAGAGCAAGGCCTCTGGGAAGCCAGCAGCTTCTCTACGGCGTCAGCTGTCGGCGCTGACACTGTCTCTGCTGGTGTGTGGAGGAGCGTGGGGACATCAGTGTCTGGGGCCTGCCAGTCGCTGGCAGAAGTGCAGCTGCTTTGCCCAGCAAAGTGTTAAGAGAAAAGTCTGGGCGCCTGGTGCTAAAAATTTTTCTGGGGCAGAGTAATAAACGACTAGAGCTGCTAAATCTCAGACCACCGCCCTGCCGCCCGCCCCACAACTGTTTATGTAAAATGCAAGATATGGATGAATACATTTTATTTAATATTTGAGATATAGATAGTGCCGGGTATGGGGGCGGGGCGATGATGGAACACAGATTCCTCGTGTGCCCCTGTGACTCGGCAGCGATGGTGTAGGCCATGTCAAACCCAAAATATGCAGACAGAAGGTAGTGAGGAACAGGACACCTCCGTGGGTTTGAGACCCAGGACCAGGGGAAGGGAAAACACAATTCCCTTAGAGTTTAGCTCTTCACTGACCCACTAATTCATCAGGAAGTTTCCTTTATCATTAAAGAAGAGACTTCGTCACTCAGAATTTTATGTTTAAATGCATGCTGTAAGGTGCCTAGGTTATCGCGAAGGCCTTCCCCCAAATCCCAATTCTTTTTTTCTTGTTTTTCTTAAATTTTTGAAACATGGACTTTATTTTTCAGGGTAATTTTAGGTTCAGAGCCAAACTGAGTAGAAGGTCCTTGGAGTTCCCAGATGTCCTCTTTCTGTGTCCCAGCGTCAGCCATCACCGTCAATGTCAGCGTGGAACCTTGTTATAGTGTGACCCTAACCTGGCATGTCACCACTTCAGACAGCAAGTTTACACCGGGGCTCAATCTTGGCATCTACGGCCTATGGATTTTGACAAATGTGTACCAACCCAGATCCACCATTAGAGTAACACACAGCAGACATTCGCTAGTCTAGAGATCCCCTCTGCTCCACCCGTATTTCCCCCAGCCCCTGGGGCCGAGGAAGGAAGAAAGGGAGAAGAGGAAGAAGCATTTAAGGAAAGAAGGAAGAGAGGGAGGGAGGGAGGGAGGGAGGAAGGAGAGGAAGAAACATTTTTTATTTACTTTGTTGTTCATTTTGGTGTTTCACCCCAGCCCCGGGTCTTGAACATGGGTCCTTGTGCTGTGTGTGGTTTGCACACCAGCATCAGCCCCCTAAGCCACAGGGTGTGCCCTTGTCACTGAGCTTTTTACTGTTTCCATAGTTCGGCTTTTTCTAGAATGTCATGTAGTTGGAATCATACAGTATGTAGTCTTTTAAAATGAGCTAACTCTGAATGTGTTAAATCAATGCCAATGAATAAGTCACCTGCAGGTGCACCCTGGTAGCATAATGGTTAAGTTCTCTGGATGCAGTTCACATATATCCCAAGGACCTGGGGTCTTTGATGAATCAGCTGGTAGATATTTCATCAACAATGATGAACAACTAGCTCGAATAAATAAAGTACTTCTTCCTCCTCTCTCCTCCTGCCTGCCTTCTCTGCTCACCTTCGTTCCTGCCTGCACCGGTCCTGTAAAAAATAAAATAAATAAGTGACCTGCAAATTGCTTCCTGAGAGCGACTTGAAGTCTTGAGCATTGTGGCATTTCCTTCACAGAGGAGGCACGCACATGTCTGTTGAAAGGATGAATGGATGAACAGCCTTCTCTGGTTTAGAATCAGAATGCCAATGATAGTCAGAGGTAGTACTTAGAACTCACTACTATTTAGAAAAAGAAATGATAATGATGTTTACTCTAAATAAAGAACAACTTGTAAAAAACAATAGTGCGCAGTACAAACGAGAGACTATAGGTCATGAGATTTGACTCAGATCTTAATATTTTGGTAACTTTTAGAGTCCCGCCTACATCTTCCATAGAGTGGGATTTTGAACCTACTGGCATGTTAAAGGGACTTCTGCTCAACTTTTTTAAGCTTTGTATTTGGGTCTCCCCTCTGAGCACACCCCAGGTTACCTGATACTGCCCTAGGTGCGGACATCCAGAGCATGCAGGCAAAGCCAAGTATCAGGGAGAATGACCTCATGAATCTGTTATGCCTTGTCCCTATTTCTGGGTCCCAGGATCATGCTTACTTTTTTGACAATATTGTTACTCTGCTGAGTCATTTGAAACCTAAACCCTCATCTGCAGTTCACCCTGCTTCTTGCCAGAACCCAGGAAATGTAGAAACAGCAATGGTCTTGGTCAAGCAATGGAGGGAGGGGAAGGTGGGTAAGAGGATTCAGGATATATAAAGACAGAAAGGAAAACCTGAGTCTAAATGATAATTAGTGGGAGATAAGTCCTGAAAAGTTAAGGCATGGATCAGTCTCATTTATATAATTAAGGTATTTAGACAGTTTCACGTAAATCAACTCACATTTCAACTGCAACAGGGGAACTGACATGTGAGGAAATCTCCATGATTCCTTCTGTGCCTATAGTATGTGTCTGTAGTGCTTCCTCACTCTCATTTATTATACTGATAGGTCTCAATGACGGCTTTGAGAGAGGGCTGTAGGTGTCTTATCAAAGTACATTTCCTAGCAGACAATTAGGCAGAACAAATATATTTCATACTGTCTAAACACGCCATGAATCTGGGCCTCTGACTTTATAACAGAAAATAAAAGAATGTTGGTCTTAAAGGCTGTCATATGTCTCAGCAGAAAATGCTTTTCAGGAAACTATTTCAAAGAGAAAAGAATGGATTGTGCATTCATGACTAGGAGGAATTACCAGGTGAGATCGCCTCCTAGCACTGTTGTGACTATTTCTCCATGTCCCCTCTCCACCCCATAGCTATGATTTGACTGGTAATAAAGGATTGTAACAAAGGCTCATTTCCCAGACTCGCTGGTAATTTTGTGTAGTCTTGTGAAAATTCTGACCCCTAGGATATTAACAAGAATGTCATCTATGAATTCCAGGATATGTCCTTAAAGGACATCGTCACTCATCTTTATCTCTTCCTCATTTCTGAGGATGTGATGCCTGGAGTTCAAGCAGCCATTTTGGACACCGAGGCAGCATGCTAAGGATGGTGGAGAAATTATATAGATGGATATGGGCTCCAAGAAGGTCTAGAAGTTTCTTGGACTCCAACTTCTGGGCTTCTGTGTAAGGAAGAAAAAATTTTGTCTTGTGTAAACCAGTGTTACTTTGCATTTTCCGTTACCCAGAGCTGAATGAAAGACTAACTGACCCAGTCATTAAGGAAATGCTCATTTCATTTCATTGTAGCCTTTGTTTTATTCAATGAAATGGGGCTTATTCAACCCTAATCATACAGAAAAAGAAGATAGGCATTCTTAACCTGCAGATCCATGCACTTAGAAGGGGAAAAGTTAATCTTTTCTTTTAGAACTTCTACTGAAATTTAATATTTCAGTAATGAATGTTAATTAACAACATTTGTGACTTTGTCATTAATACGTTTTTCAGATCACACTGCATGTGTTACAGATATCTCAGAATGTCATTTATATTTATAGTTATTTGATATTAAGAAAGTCAGTAAACCCATTGCTAGATTTTAGTATTTGATGCATGAATGAAGATGCATGCTGCATTGTCTGGGAAGTAGATTCTGAGAGAGCATGCAAGGTATTTAGTGGTGCCCTGGTTGAGGTGGGGATGGGAGGGTGTTGAGGGGGGTCTGGGCATCACTTCACCATGTTTATCATAGACTGTATCACAGATATTTAGTTTGATAATGCACATAATGCATTTTCTTTGTAAGCCTGTGTACTTTGTTATTTGTATTTAAAAATATTCTTCTGAGAAGAGGTTTCATCAGAGATTCAAAAGGTTCCTTGACATGAAGGAAATCATCTAATATAAATAGACCGTGGTCCCCGCTTATCCACAGATTCACTTTATGTGGTTTCAGTTACTCACAATCATTTGTGGCCTAAAGATATTATGTACAATAATATCTCTACACTTCCAGAGAGAAGATTTGTGACTTTGCTAAGCTCCTTTTAGAGGCTGGAAATATTCCTTAAGTCAGGGTAGTGGTGGTGGGGTGGGGCTTGGTAAAATTTGAGCTCGAATTTGATGTTTAGGATGCTGGTGGCGAGAGAAAAAGCCAGGACTTTGTAGGCAAAGGAAAACCCCAGAGTAGAAGTGGGTAAGAGTTCCATCAAACAAACTCAGTTGTCCATAGCATAGATGAGAAAAATAGAATGATGGGGCTTGATGATGAGGGGTGAGGTGCCGTATTGCAAGCTGAGGAGTTTAAAGCTAAAGTTTAATTAACTTCACTTTGTGGGAAGTTAGAAGTCATTAGATATTTTGAACAAGAGAGTTCCATGATTAGAATGATTGCTTTTGAAGACTGATATAACTCAGAGGTGCAAGATGGGCTTATAGAGGAAGAAACAGAGAGCAGGGAGACCACCGAGGTCACCACACGTCCAGAACCAAGGGAAGGGTCTTTAACTAGGATGGTGACCATTGGAACCACAAAAAAGCTTAATTCCAGAGACTCAGAATCAGTGGCTTTAGAAAGTACCCTTACCTCCATCATCCACCTAATGCTCTTGAGGGTAAAATATCAATAAACTCCTGTGAATTAAGCATTTTTAATAAATGACTTCTTGTATTAATCTATAACAGGTTGACTTTTTTTTTTCTCTAAAGACCCTAAGAATTATGCGAATTAAAGTTTCAAAACAAGTTCCCATTTCCTTAGAACAAGATGGTTGTCCCCAAGTCCCCATACATATAAAGCCTCCCACTGCCAGGGCTTAGAGGACAGGGACAGGCAACAAAGGTAAAAGTCCAGAAGCTGGGTGGCTGAGAGAACAGATGCCTCTGCAGTTTGTTTGAGGTGTGCTATCCAGATGAGAATCTCTGAGAGGCACTTAGAAATGCAGACCTCAAGCTCTACTTACAAGTGTAAGTGTTTTCACAAACGAGTTAAAAATAACTGTGAAAAAGCGCTGCAATGTGATAAGCGCCATTAGAACTTTTAAGGTTTCATTGCATTAGTGGGTCACGATTAGATTCCAATGTACCTTGTTTTAAAACTGTGTTACTGCGTTGCAACAGAGTTAGCCTGATTTAAGAGGATTTGCTAAGGAAAGCATTCACCTTGCTAGGTATCAAAAAAAGGTGGAAAGTCGGCAGGTCGAAGGTGGGCTCAGGGAAACTGATCTCCATCAAAGGGTACCATTTCGGGAGGCTCGGAGGAGGGGAGGGGAGAGGCGCCTTACTATTAGCCACCAGCACGGTGAGCCTGGGGGAACCCTCGAGGTCCGGGGTGGACGGATGTGGGATCCGCGTGGAGCCATGTGGAAGCCCGCAAGGGACCTTCCCAAGGTTGGACATTACCCTAGGACCACAGGAAGGAAAGGGGCAACAGACCTGGGGAGCGAGGCACCCAGTCTTTTCACAAGCCCATGGGGCAACCAACCCTCCCTCCTGAGGGAGAAGACCCCTTCAGACAAGACAAAGGCTCCAGCCCAGCGGGCGGGGAACCAAAAGTGCGCGTGCGCCAGGGAGCGCGCGTGCGCGTGGCGGTCAGCGCCGCGGCCCTTGGCGTCGGGGGAGGGGAGGCCAGGGAGGAGAAGCACCCGGAGAGGCGGCGAATCGGGAGGCGGGGGAGAGCCGGACTGCTGGGCGCTCGCGTGCGCCCACTAGTGGCAGGAGGAAAAGACGCCCACGGAAGCCTTGCTGCCCGCCCTCCCCTAGGGAGTCTCGCGCTCCCGCTGCTCGCGCCTGCGCCGCGCGATGGCCTCGGGAGCGCGCCCTCTTGCCAGCGCGCGTGCTCGCAGTCTCTGCCACCCACCAGCTCCCGCAGCAGCAGCAGCGCGGTCGCCACCGCCCACCTTCTGCCGCCGCCACCACAGTCACTTTCTCCTGCCCTGCTTTCCTCTGCTGTCCTCGCCCTCAGTCGACCATCAGGTAAGCGCGAGACTGACACCTGCCTCCTCTCAGACTCGCTGCACCTCCTTGCCGCCGCCCCTCGCCCGCCGCGGCAGAGATGAATTTCCTGGGCTGGACATTGGTCGGGGACAACCACGGGGGCCCCTTGCTGCGCCCTCTGCGCTCTGGGGCTGCGTCTAGGGCGTCTTGGAAAGGGACCTATGCAAGGGATGCACTCACGCGTGAGTGTGTGTGTGCGCGTGTGTGCGTGTGTGTGCGCGCTGGGGGGTCCACACGACCCACTTCACGAAAAGCCGGGCAGAGGTTGTGCCCACAGGGTGGGGCACGGATGGTGGTGACCTACGGGAGGGGGCTGCTATGCACTGTCGACGCCGCCTTTTGCCGCAATGGGCGTGTGTCTGGTGGCGGTGCGGTGGGCGGCAATGACGACCCCGAGACCGAACCTGTAATCTGATTTTTCTGCCTCGGTTTGCCGAGGAGCCCTAAGGAAAATGTGGTGTAGGTTCTAGAAAAGATGACTCCCTGCCTGCCCCTCCCTACACCTCCGCGGCAGCTTTGCCGATGGGGCCTTCGCTGCCTCTGATTTGAGCCGGTGGCCCGCCCCCTCCCCGTTTTCCTCCTTCAGAAATCCTCAGGGGACATTTGGGGGCTGGGAGTAAAATCAAGGAAATGAGGAGGGGTCCGGGCGCTGTCACTTAAAATGCCCTTCCCCCTGTGCGCGCATGGCGTGGAGACACGAGCAGCGCCGTGCACAAGAGAAGGTGGAACGCGGATCCCAAAGTGGAGGCTCCGAAAGACGGGGGTCATCTGGCCTCGAGGTGTAGAAGGACTCGGCCTCCGCTGATCCCGGCTCACGGGCGCACAGCGGCAGCCGACCCTGACCAGCGCGGGGTCTGCAGGTGCATTTCGGGGCGGACCCCTTTCTCAGCTCTTTGCGCTGGGCGTCCGGCGTGTGCGCTCCCTGCCGGAGGCTCGGGGCTGGCGCGCAGGGCTCGCCCCTCACTGCGGCAGTGGGTGTGGACCCCGGTGGGAGAGAAGGGGGAGGGTAGATTGTGCTTCCTCCCACTCCCACCCCCGCTTTTTTTCCCTGTGAACGTGAGGTGCCATCTTTTTGCGGCGTGTCACGTCTGTATGGTACCCTGCCAAGCCGGGTGGCTGGGCTTCGGAGGACAGGGCGAAATTGTCATTAAAGGCTTGGGGACTGGGAAGGAGTTAGTTAGGGGGAGATCTTCAATCAGCGCTAAAATCTAGACGGTCTTCTGCTACCGGCTTAAGCACCTGGGATCAGGGGGCATTCACCTGGGATCTTCCTCCCGGCTTGCTGCTTTGTTTGTAGGGCTTCAGGAGTCCGAAGTGCCCGCACGAGTGTTTTGGTTTTTATTATATGAGGGTGCTTCATCAAGGCCCCTGTTCCTCCCCTTTTCTAGCCCCCCGTTCCGAACCCTTTGTTAGATTCGGGGCTTGCTGGGATTGATGAACTCGAGTCGCAGCCCCAGGAGCACGCATGGAAGGGTGTGGCCCTGCGCGGTCCCCTTCTGGAGCGGGGCTGCGCTCCAGGAAGCATCCGTGGGCCCGAAGGGGTGGGATTTGAGGTCTCCGGGCGCTGTTCTGTCCACCGCAGGAAACGACGCCCCACTCCACGCCTGGAACGAGGGAGCCACGCCTCGCCACATTTCCCACCTAGGGACGCCGGTGACACCTGGGATGGGTGGGGAAAGCTCGCAGACAGGGTCCCTCCAGCATCACGCCCTGTTGCTTCACCCAGTGGGAGCATTCGTTTTCTCCGAGTTAATTGTGAGGGAGGGGGTACAGAGGGGAGGTTGCCATGGAAACCACACGTGCCCCAAGAAGGGACCTTGGGCGTTGCCGGCTCGGTTCCCAGTAGAAACCGAGAATCCTGGGGTAGACGGGGCCACGCCCTCTAAACCTCTTCCAGGGCAGAAGGGAGACCGCTCCACCCCACCCTGAGATGGTGGTGGCCCTTCCTAATTGGTTTCTGGCGACCATAGTCACCCAGACAGGCGTCCCTAATGTATTTTGCTTTATGCTTGTGGCTGAATATTATTTTAGAAACGTGAGGGAGTCTCACGTATGAGGCGGAGTTCTTCGCCACCCTTTAAACTTAGGTGGGGCACGGACTCCTGGTGGACTAGATCTCTTCGAGCCTCACCCTCCTGCGAGGAGCTTGGTCTGCGCGGCTTTCTGGTTAATTCTATCGCTGAAAACTGGTGCGGGGGCGCCATTGAGAGGGATAAACGTTTCAGGGGTCGAATCATCTACGCGAACCAACCAGACTGATCTGAAGATCCTGGGTCTAGAGCCCGCCCAGCGCCAGGCCGCTCCTTCCCAGCTGTGGTTGGAGTCGGAGCAGGGAGGCGCTGGGAAGCCTCCCAGCAGAGCGGAGCCCGCCGAACACCGGTTGCCGGACAGGCTCTGGATGGATTCGAGCATCTTTGCGCCTCTCACCCTTGCCACACGGCCCCACACAAGGTGGGCGTGGTTCTGGTCCCAGAGAGCGAGGGTCCCAGGGCGTTTTTGGGAACGTGGAGCCTGTGGCACAGCTGCCCCGGGCTGACGGCAGAGAGGTCACCTCCTGTGAGTGGGGAAAGGGAGCTGTCGCGGAGGAGCGCATTTAGCAGGATGCCGGGAACAAAGCAAAATTCACGCGTCGGTGATTTTGCCCCATTTTGCAAGCGATTGGCGGTTTGGCGGGGCGCTCGGATTGGCAAAGCCTGGGGGTTGTTAATAGAGGAATCCCGGAAGCCAGAGGACGGTGCTTCGTACGCCAGTCAGGAAACTATCCCTGGCGCTGCACGCTTTCACTAAAAGGCTTCTCCCCAGGATCCCCAGGGTCGCAGCATTTGCGCCCACGCCGCTGGTGGAGCACTGAGCCAGCGACAGCTCCGCAGGAAATACCCGAGCACTCATCCGAGGGCCAGGGGCCCCTTTCCCCAAGTCTCCAGGAACCAGAGGTTCTTTTGCGTCCCAGGAAACCCACTTGTGCTATGGCGCTCAGGAGCCTGTATCTCCTGGCAGGTATCTCCACCTGGGCTGGTCCAGATTGGGAGGGATGGGGTACCTGGGTCAGCGACTGCCAGGTTGTCCCTTCCAGGTCACTGTGCGTGCACGGGCTCAGTAGAACCTCTTGGAGTTTAAGTTGATTCCTGCCCCTCCTCTGGTCCTACAACAGAGAGAAAAGTGTTTCTTCCTGTAATTAGCTTGGCGGTCAATTCTGAGATATTATTTTGTGTTTCATGATGCTGCTCATGTTTGCCACATGTGAATTGTTTATCTGTGTTCCCCCTCTCCAAACCTTTCCTCTAAAGAAATAATTAAATTTCCCCACACGGACCCCCAGGGCTGGTCTGGCTTGATCTTGAAGCTAACCAGTTCCTTGACTGGCATTTGCTTCTTGGCAATATTACTGCAATCATCTGGCTTGGCTCTGGTGGGGTTGCTTTTGGACAATTTGGGACAGAGGTTTCTTGGCTTTGCTGGTTTTGGGAAGCGTAGCAAAGACTGCACAGACCTTGTCTGCCCTGTAGTCCACTGTCGAAGGGAGTGGGTTTTCAGTGGTTTCTAGGATCAGGCTCAGCTTCCCTGACAGGAACAAAAGAAATAGATTATCCCCACAAATCACAAGAAGAAAACTGAGAATTGGATTGATGGAGGAAGAGCTAGACTTATTCCAACTAGGAAAAGCGCCACTTTCATTGAGTTGCCTTTGACCCACCTGCCCTTTGAGGTCAGTGCCAACCTGGAGAGGCAACAGGACTGTGGCACCCTTTGTTTGGGCTGCATTTACCCTCTGTCCTTTGCACAACTGTTCATGAAGCCCATTTGTTGAAAATTGTAAGAACTGGTGATTTATTCCACCTTTCCTCAACATGCATGTCTCTGGCTTGAGTGGCATCACAGATGTGTGTGGCACGTATGTTCCCTCTCAGGACGAACACATGAGAGTTTTCCATCTAGACTGTACCTTCCACTTATTTAGTTAGTGTCTTCCTTACTCCCACTTTAAAAGAGTCACTCAAAAACTCTTTAGGTATTTAAAGCAGTGCTAGACATATAAGAAGTATTTGGCCCATATTTCTTCAACAAATAATGGATAAAATGGGAGCATATAGGTCAAAAGAAAAGCAGAATGTGAGGAGAGCTTTATTCAAGGTGGTGGCATCAGAAGGTTTGGGGACATAGCTGATTCAATTGTCTCCTACTCTGAGTCCAGCTGTCACCCCAAAGTCTCCTCTGCCGTTGGTGTACCTCCACACCTCCCCCCTGCAGCGCTCCCTGCTTTGACCCCACACCTGCCCCCCGCTGCTGCCTTTACCCTTTTGGCCGAGAACTGAGGAAACAGGAGAAACCACAGGCCACCCCAGGGGAAGGAAAGTCCTGTCTGGCCACCTTTGGGGTTCAGGTCTACCAAGTTCCAGGGGATCAGGGGGATGGTGATGGGAAACCCCATTTGCCTCTTCCTTTCCTCCCACCCTAGTTTTTCATCACCCCACTTCAGAGACCTCACATCCCCAGACTCGCCCACCTGACTGGCCACTCCTAACTTGCCACCCTCGGTGCTTCCACTGGTGTTTTGGAGCTGGTAGGGGCTGGGGAGGCCACCAAAATAGGTGAGAGGAAGAGGAGGCCTCAGCCACACCATCTGAGCAGGGAGAGGAACCCTGTGTTCCAGCTGGGACTCTTAGCTGTTTCCAGGACAATGGAAACAATGGTTCTCAACCCCTGTGGCCATTGAGATGTCTAAAGACTTTTTTTTGTTGACATTTCACTGCTCGGGGAGGCCACCACTGGCACCTAGTGGGTGGAAGTCAGGGATGCTGCTGCACATCCCACAAAGCACAGGACAGTTCCTCACATCAAAGAATGATCCTAGTGCCTGAGCTGAGAAACCTTGCTGTAGAGACATTGTGGCCCTGATGCTGTTCTCTCGATGGCAGCTGACGTTCATCGATGACTTTTGTGAATTAAGTCTGTACTGTCCCTGATTGGGGCATATACAGAGGCTGCTAAAATATCAACAAAGCAAAAATAAATAAAAAGAGAATCCCTTGGGAAGTCATTCAAGTTTGTATTTTGTAAAAACCCATTCTAACTACACACCTACAGAATGTTTCCTAATCAAAGTACCCCCAAGGGTACTTTGATGTAAAGGAACTGTCTGGAATCTGTGTGCTAAGCTCACTGCCGCTCCACCCAGGGGGAAGGTGTGAGGCAGCTTGGATTCCAGTGCTTCCCTCAAGCACTGGGGTCGATGACTCGCTGTGCGAGTGCTCCCCAGGGATGATCTCATTGAATCCTCACATGACCGCTTTGTATAGCCACTCTCTGTGTTCCATCTAGGGAAAGTGGAATTCAGAGAGGTTTAGCAACTTCTTAAAAGTCACACAGGCAGTAAGAGCGGGAGCTGAGTCCCCGACACTAGTCCCTTCCCCCCTCTCAGCTATATGTGGGCTAGCCTGGGAACCTGAGATGGCTCTGGAACATCGACTCGGTGGAATCATCTGATTCCAAAGCCATGGACTCGTAAATGAACTTTTGCCAAGAGTCTGTAATTAGAGTGTATCCATTTCTGATCTGACCTTGACATGTGGAACAAGGGCATTTACTCTCAGTACTCATGTTTATTAAAGAAAAAGACAGAGGAAATATCCTGGGGACCTCAACCCCTTCCCTGGCCCAGGATTTCAGGACAGCTCTGGGCCCGACTGGCTCAGGTTGGACTGGAAATCAAGCTTGGACAACATAAGCTCATAGGTAGCCATGGATAGAGCACTGAAACTTTCAGGCCATCTCATCTCCCTCCTGGGTTCCACACCTCCCAGGGGGGTGAAGCTGTCACCAATGGGACCCAGTTCCAGGCCTGTGGATGTGAGGGCATAGGGCAGCCCTTGCTCAAGAATCTCAGGTCTCCATTGGCAAAAGTGAGCCTGGAAGCTTTTCTGGTCCTGAGACCCAGGCTCTTCAGTCAGCGTGTCAGCTGTGATGTAAAGGAACTGTCTGGAATCTGTGTGCTAAGCTCACTGCCGCTCCACCCAGGGGGAAGGTGTGAGGCAGCTTGGATTCCAATGCTACCCACAAGCACCTGCTGGGCGAAGGGACATATACCACCCATGCCTGGCTCACACCTATTACCTTGCTGTCCAAGAATTCCTTTCCTGTCTTTGGGAGCCATCTTGCCAGGTTCCCGGCCTGCACAGATGGTCCCCATCAGAGTGTGGGAGGCCAGTTCGGCATGGTTTTTGAGCTTTGGGGGTACTTTGATTAGGAAACATTCTGTAGGTGCGTAGTTAGAATGGTTTTTTACAAAATACAAACTTGAATGACTTCCCAAGCGATTCTCTATTTATTTTTGCTTTGTTGATATTTTAGCAGCCTCTGTATATGCCCCAATCAGGGACAATACAGACTTAATTCACAAAAACCTTTGGTTTATTAGCTATTCAAGGAAGATCAGCAAGTGCCTTGAGGGCAGACACTGCCTTTTCCTGGACAGGGCAGTGTCTTGCATATAGAGGTAGTGTGGCCTGATGTGTGCTGGAATCAAACCTTCTGGGTACAAGGTGTGTCTCCCCCACTTACTGTGTGACCTAAGCCATATTATTTAGCCTCTTGGAGAGTATTTTTTTTTTGTTTTTAAAAGGAAAGGTGCAAGTAGGAATGAAGGCGAGGTAGGCAAGCAGGCAAAAAGAGAGAGAGCAGGAAGATACCCTTTATTTTTATTTAGTTGTGCATCTTGGCTGTTCTCCCTGGCCTGGATGTGAACCCCAATCCTTGGTATGTATGCAGATGGCACTTAAATCGGAGGCAGCTGGTTTTGGAGAGTTTTTGTCTGTAACTTGGGGTACGAAGGCCCCTCTCACAGGTGGGCTTTAAATGGGCTGGTGCAATGCTTAGCCCAGTGCCAGACACACAGCCACTGCTCAGCAAATGGCCTCATGGGAGCTGCCTCTGGGAGGATACTCATGATTGGATTAATGTCCGCTGACCATGGAGACAGAAGCAGTTGTGACAGATAACACTTACCCTGAATAGACATCAAGATGGAAGTGTGCAGCTACTCTGGCCCTTGGAAAGGCATTGCTGTTCTAGTAGAAATAGATCCCCTGAAGATCACACACATCCATGTCTTCATGTCCTCATGGAACTCAGCGTAACTTATCATCCGTTGTCCCTACGTCTGTCCTCTTCCTTCCTGAAATCTGCTCCATGCCAGGAATAGACTGTACTCGCCACACCAGCCTCAGCGGAACTTCCCTCCCTCCCACTGTCCTGGGAACAGTGACCTGGCTTAGTGTGTCGGGTATGGAGATCCTGCAGCCTGATCACTGAGTAACAAGTGCCGCTGGAGAGGCTGTGCCATAGGGGAGGTGCTGGGAGGCAGGGGAGGAGGTTTAACAAATGGAATCACTAGAGAGAGTCAAAGCTGGCAACTGGAAAGCAGGCTTCATGGTAGAAGTGTCAAGTGGAAAAACCACAAGGTGCCCCCTGGTGGAGTAGCAGTTAGGTTAATCACCTCCAAAGGCACACAGGCCACTTGCCCCAGGGGTGGGGGCCGGGTAACAACTAATGTGAACAACTAAATTAAAATAAAATAAAATACTTCTTCCTCCTGTCTCTCTGCCTACCTGCCTACTCACCTTCATTCCTGTCTGCACCTTCCCTTTGAAAAAGAAAGAAAGAAAGAAAATGTTAAATAAAGCAAACTCGGTGTGTTCCAAATCAGGGTACTTCATGCATCCAATACAGTCATATCTGAATTGATAAATTCCATTTAGGAATATTTCTTATTCATGAAATGAAGATTGAGAGTCATAGCACATCAGTTACAAATGATTTTTAAATCAGAAAATCATAAAAAATGATACATGTGAATTTTAAACATTTTACTTTAGCTTAAATGAGACAGAGTTGCATATTTATTCCCCCATCTTTTAGTAGAGGGCCCAGGAATTCCCTTGGTGTTTGGGTCAGCTGATTAGAAAGCCTTATTTCTTGCCTAAACCTCACTCATCATGCATTGTTTGGGACTTCTGATTTCAGTTTCTTAGGGCAAGGACTTGCACTGCAAACTGAATACAGAATCCCTCTCTGTTTAACAGTCAAATATTCCTCAGCCTCATGTTTTTCCAGAGCATTCAACTTGATTTTTTTATAATCAGATAGTGATTTTAAGAGTGGATCCTTTGTATTGCACTGTGTTTCACTAGCTTGCACCTTAGTTGTGTGATTATGGTACCAAGTAAGGTGTGCCTGGACAGTTGGCTGTGGGGTTGGAGAAGGCTCTGGGTATGGACACCAGGCCCCTTGAATATTTACAGCCCTTCATTTCTGCTTCTTACATGGTATCAGTTAGGAGAGACCAACTATGGAGCCTTTTGTATTTTGATTTAGGGAACTCACCTTTGGCCTGTTTCCAGGACCAGCACAGCACTTTGAATTCATTCACGTAGAATCCCCCAAATTCTCCCCATCGAGCTCACAATAAGTTAAAATTCCTTTCTCTATATTAACTCCCCTTAGTGAAGGAGCTGTAGATCAAGGTGCCACAATTAAAAGCCTATTTTAAATCAGTCAGAAGTTAAAGTGTGCCTGGTGGCCTAGTGGTTCAGTTCACTGGGCGCAGTCCACATACAGCCCAAGGTCCCCAGTTCAAGACAGGGGACCAAGGGGAAATGACCAAAGTGAGCAACTAAATAAAAACACTTCTTTCTTCTCTCTCTTCCTGTCTGCCTGCCTACTTGCCTTCGTTCCTGACTGTACCTTTCCTTTTGAAAAAAGTAAGTTAAAATTAAATCTGAAACCATTGACAATGACGCTTCACTGGCCCTCCCTTTGGACAGGTCCGACCCACTGGTAAATCAGGTGTTGAGAAGAGGTGCATACCTTCTCTCTGGTCCCAGCTGCTACTTTTCCTTCCAGTGGCCCAGTTTTTTATTTCCCCAGGAAGGCTGGGCCACGTTGTGTTGAAAGCTATCCTAGGTCGTCCTGCGGAAAGTCCAGGGGTGCACTTTCATCCTCTGTCCTGCTCCCAGGACACCAAGGAGATTGGAAGACCCCTGGGTCCATAGACGCCTGTCCTGTGATCTGCAGTCAACACACAACACTGAGAAGGACCAATTCATGGAAACACGAGTACGCCCCTCCACCAGGGTAAAAGATAGCTCTTCCCTGGTCTAGAACCATTATTCTAAATTAGGGGTCAGCACAGCTGTCCTCTGTCAGTGTTGCCATTGATTTACAGGTCATTTCGGGGGTACATATTCCCAATTTTCTTATTTGGACAGTGACACCAGTTTTCTTATCTCATCCCTCCTCCATGCCTACCTTCAGAGAGCAGCTCATTGGATAATTAATAACAAGGGCCAAATACTTCCATGCCCAAGGGAGGCACCATTTAAGAATAAGTATCCTTCGGTGGAGGGCAGGGCATGCTGCCATATGGCTGAGGAATGGGGAACCTGTACATACGAATCTATTTTAATGTGTAGAATAAGTTACTACAATTTAAAAAATGGGGGAAAAAGAATGAATGTCTTTGGCTTAAAAAGTATATTTGGGTGCATGCCTTGGCCCAGGCAGCTGAGTCAGCTGGGGGTGGACACTGTAAAGTCCAGGATGATTCAACACGGGTGGGGGAGAAGGACCAAAACAACAGTGTAGGAGAGTCAAAATAAGCAATAAGTAAAGATGCTTCTTTCTTTCTCTTCCTTCCTTCCTTTCTTCCTCTCCGAAAATAAAATGAAAATTATATAAAAGTACACCCCTGTGGCTCAGGTGACTGAGGTGGGCTAAGGTACACACCAGGTAAAGCACAAGGGCTCAGGGTCATAACCTGAGGCTGGGAGTGAAAAAATAAGCATATACATTAACATTTAAGTGTGTGCGCGCGTGTGTGTGTGTGTGTGTGTGTACACACGGTTTTTTTTTTTAAAGGAAAGCTTCCGGCAGGAATGAAGGCAAGTAGAAAAGCAGGCAGGCAGAGAAAGGAAGAATAAGACTTTTATTTTTATGAAGTTTTTCATCTTGGTTGTTTCTCTTGGCCCCAGGATATGAGCCCAGGTCCCTGGGGTGTATGTGGACTGTGTTCCTCTGAAGGCGGCTGACCAAACCACTACTCCACCAGGGCCTGGTGATACACACACAGTTTTCAATACGATTATTCACTACCTTTTTTTTTTTTTTTTTTTAAAGAAAATTACAAGCAGGAATGAAGGTGAGTAGGCAAGCAGAAAGAGGAGGAGGAAGCATTTTATTTCATTTTTATTCAGTTATTCACGCTGGTTGCTTCCCCCTGGATCCGGCTATGTAGCCTGTGTCCTGTGAAAGCGATGGCCCTAAGGCCACACCAGGCCACACCCATTCACTACTTCTTGCTGCATGTCTGCAGTTTTTATACTGGGTTTGCTGAAAACCCGCACAGCTTTCAACTTTGGTGTTGGCAAACGTGTTTAAATCAACGTGTGTTAATAAGCCAGGCAAAGGCTTGTATACACACAAAGGAGTTATATAATGATATGTCCAGCCATGCGGGGCACAGTGACAATCCTGGTGTAGATTCATGTGCACCTGACCCGTTCAAAGCTGTCCCTTGCCAAGAATCACCAGGAACAGCAGTTCGGAAGAGTTAGTAGCACTCCTGCCATCCATGTCAGTCTTGCTTTTTTCCTGAGAAAGGGAAATTCTATGCCAGCCTCTGTTGTCTCCATGTGGTCGCTTAAAGACCAAGGACATCACGGAACATCCCTAAATCTGCTCGAATAATGGAGCCATCATTCATGAATTCACCTGAACCTTCTTTAAACCTATTTAATATGTCCCCTGCTAATCCTCGGAGGATTAGCTTCACTCCTCTGGCTCAGTGCTCCTTGCCTTCCTTCTAGTCCCCCTCCCTTCTCGGCCTCACAGCAGTGGTGCCTGCACTCTAGTCCCTGCCGAGTGTTAATAAGACTGAACACATTGAAATAAATCCCTTGCAATGTCACTCAAGTGCTATAAATAATTGTGAAGCAATGTTTGATATCTGATGGGAAATGCAGGGGAAAAAAATTTTAAGTTGCAGGATTCATCTTATTAATTGACAATCTAGGTCAAGTAAAAAAAAAAAAATCTTTAAAAAAAGATCTGTTTAAAGCTGGCAAGACAGGATTCCAGAAGTTAGCCAGCTCCTCATTTTGTGGACCTGTTATCACCCATTGCTTGGGCTTGCCAAGCTCTGAATGTAATTGCAGCCTTACTGTTTACCAGTTAAGGCTCAAAGATGCAACCTTTCTATACCCCCATTTTCAAAATGTAAAATGGGGAGTAAACCTGCTCTCTCCTCAGAATGAATGATGATGTGGTCTCTTCTCACTGGGTAATCACGGAACCCAAGTGAAACAATAGATAAGAATTCCTTTGAGCTTTTCAGAAGAAGCGTGCCCCCGGGAGGGTGACGCGTCCCAGAGCCACAGTCCGGAGCCTGATCTGAAGTCTCCAGGGCTGAGCAGAGCCTGATGCTTGAAATAGTACAGTGATGCCATTTGCTCCTTGAACAGCGGCCAGATGGTGCCAGCTGGTTCCCAGGGGTGAGCGCACCCACCAGCGGGGCCCATGCCCAGGAGGACGGGACAGAAGGCACAGGCCAGCCTGCACTGATCTGATCTGTCTCCTTCCTTGGAGAGAAGACACAACACAGGTCAGGACAATGGGTGGGATGCCTTTAGCACAACCTCAAGTGTGTCCTCCTTCTGCCAATGCTGACTTCTTGCAGAAAGGTGGGGCCTTCCTTGGCTCCTGTTTCGACCCTTGGATGGAATTTCTGGGAGCCTTTCTGCTTTCTCAGGGGGTTTCAGTTTCTCCTAATCACACAGGGGTTTGGTACAAATCTCATATCCTCCTTCTGCCGAAAGCAGCCTCTTTGAGCCCCTAAGTGTCTAACATGGAACTGGGATCGATGAAGACTAGAGCGATTAAATTAAAGGCTGCCATTGACTTTGATGGTATAATGTACTGATGGCTCTTTGGCAGCAAGAGGTGTGGTAAAGCCTCATTAATTGAACTGCCTGCACTTAGGATTTGAATTAAACTGGAACCTTCACTCTGTGAATGGACGGTTTCTCCTGATCGTGGAGGGAGAGAAGTATTTCGGGATGTGGTGTAACCCTCCCTTTCCCTGATGCAGCCCAGCTCCGAGGGCTGGTCGTGGGTGCTGTCCAGGACATCCTTTGCTTTCCCAAAAACTGTCGTCATTCCCTGGTCCTCTCCTCTTTGTTTATTGGAACCTGATTTCTTCTTTTTTTTTTTCAAGAGGGAAGGCAGGCGGGAATCAAGGCAGGAAGGCAGGAAGGAAGTGAGAGGAGGAAGAAGTGTTTTTATTTATTTGTTTATCTTGGTTATTGTTTCCAGCACTGGTTTGAACCCTGGGTCCTTGGGCTTTACATGGTCCAAGCACTAGTCACCTCCACTGGTCGCCTCAGCTGCCTGACCCACAAGGGTGAGCAGGCATCTGTCTTCTTTGTGTCTCCATGTGGCAAGCCTTGGAAACTAAGTCTTCTCCTTCCACATCCTGGAACAGACTTAGCCATCAATGTCTTCCTGCTAGACATCACTGGGCTCTGCCCTTCCCTTTCTGGCCCCATCTTCACCAGTGCTACAAGTTTAGACCTTATCATTCCACACTCGGATTGTTATGGAAAACAATAATGAATCACATCCACTGTCAGCTCAGAAATCACATCCAGTCCCTTTCCAATTCTTCCCAGAGCAGCCCTGTCATCTGCCCTGCCCGCCTTCCAGCGTGAGTGATCGAGTTCCTCTTATGCTTAAACCAAGCCCTGCCTCTTGCTGCCCACCCAGGTTCCCCAGCCTCACCTTGGCCCACCTGTCCAGTCCTACTGGCTCAACCCCCTGCTGGCCAGTCGGCCTCGTGGCTCCTTCAGAGTCATCCTGTGCTTTCGGCCTCTCCTTCGCCTATAGGCTCCTCTTTTATTTATTATATTTTTTAATTTTTTTTAATATTTTATTTATTATATAAATAAAAACCCTCCTTTAAATCGCCCTCACCGTCCCGGTGTCTGAGCACTCATCCAGATCAGGAGCACACACCTCTCACCCTCACTCAGAAGCAGCACCGCAGGGTTAGCGCTGAATTGTTTTCCTCTTACCTCGCTGTGTGTGTGTGCAAGTCCCTGTCCCCTGAAGGCAAGACTTGGGCCTTTTCTTCTATTTTATAAATAATTTCATTTTGAAGTACCCAGGTGGAGCAGCAGTTAAATCAATCACCTCCCAAGGAGCACAGGCCACAAACTCCTGCGTTGGAGTTCCAGGTCCAGGGAGAACCAACCAGTGTGAACAACTAAGACTAAAATAAAGATGCTTCTTCCTCCTTAAAAAGCAATGTTATATTTTCTGGAGTTCACATTGCTATCTGATTTTCTGGAAACTGAATTCACACCTCAGTCTGAGTGCATTTCACACCACTCCCACCACGAGAGTCTCAGTGTCCTGTACCACCACATTAACTCCTTCCTTCCTTGCTCTCTCCTCTCTGCTGCCCCCTGGTAGCTGCAGTCCCGTGTCCTTTGAATTTTGTTAAGATTTCTCTGTTCATTTCTTTTGTTTTTTTATATTCCGCATACGAGCGAAATCCTTTTTCTTTCTGGTTTATTTTGCTTAGCATCATCACCTCCAGATTTCTCAAAAAAAAAAAAAAAAAAAAGAGAAATGAACCTACCATTGATCCAGCAATCCCGTTCCTAGGCATATACCGAAAGAATACAAAAACGCTAATCAGAAAAAGTATTTGTACCCCTGTGTTCATAACGGCATCATTCACAATAGCGAAGACATGGAAACAACCTACATGCCTGTCGACAGAGGGCTGGAAAAAGAAGCTGTGGTCCATATACTCACCGGACTGCTATGCAGATGTTAAAAAGGCTTACATTTTATGTAACCATCCTGCTCTCATTTGTCTTTCCCCCTCACAGAGCTGGGCACTTACACAGATCAAAATAATGACTTTTGATTCATGCGATTGGATGTTTGTAGATCACACAGACTGATGTTGGATGAGTTTTAGCTGTTTAAATAAAGTCTGCCCTTCATCTACCAGTACATGGGTCTATTGCTCTGTACCTGAAAATAACAAAAATCACATTTCCCACGATATTCTCGTATTGTTGCCTTGCCCTTTTTGAGACCTACTGAACACAATCTCCTTTGACCTAAATTATTTGTTTTGTTCTATTAAGATGTTGATAATAATGGCATAACAGGTTGCCTTTTTTTGCTATAGGCAGAGATTACTAACCTCATTTTGCAAAGGAGCAAATTGAAGCTAAGAGGTTTCCCAACTGGGGAGGGAGCCAGCTCATGCTTCCCCACCCCCATGCCTGTGTCCCCAGCTCTCAGAGCCTCCCCTCTGGTTCTGCTTTCCACATCAGCCAACAGGTCTTTAGTGCTAATGGCCGGAGAAGCTGTGCCCTCCAGTTTCTGTGCATGGGTCAGATGTAACATGAGCCTGGAGAAATACTTTAAACCAAAGCTAGCCTCTAAACTGGGCTGCTGCTCCAGTGACGGCAGACCCAAATTTAGTGCTGTGGGCAGGTCCCCACTCATCAAGCAGAGAAGCTCATTTTCCTTACTGCTCAAAGTGTGAAAAATTCTTCACACTCGAACGTGTCTGTGGAGAGGTGTGTGTGACCCAAGGTTGCAAAGTGTGGCCAAGAGGAGCCCGGTGGGTGAACTCAGGGACAATGACTTTCAGGTTCCCAGGCAATGTCTATTCAACGTGGGTGGTTTTCTTGGGTAAGGCTGGTGATGCGCTGTCTGCAGTGAGGAGAGAGGGTCTCCATGAGAGGGGGGCCGAGTCTGCCCCCTCAGCCTCCGGGGTTGTCCCCCCCCCACCATCCCTGCCTCAACAATACACTGCTCCTCCTCACAGCACAGCAATGTGGCTGGCACTCTGGGACCAAGAGGGGGTACAAGCAGAACAGAGAGTGGAGGGGCTCACGCAGATGAGTGTGGGGTGACCCATATCCGGTTACTGAGAATTTGTACCATCACTCTGTGTATTGAGATGCATTTCCCACAGCCCCTCAATTAGTTGTTCTTGGTGCCCTGGCCCCGCCGCTCCAGCCCCTGCCGTCTGACTAAAACAAGAGTCAGTCTCGGTTCTGTTCTTACCTCCCACCTTCTTCACAACCCTTTCTAAAACCCGCCAGCTACAAGACGATGTACCGTATGTGAGATCCCACCCTCGCTCTGTCTGGTTGGGATTTTCTGGATGGAGGGGCGGCGGGGAAGGGAGATCATTTCAGTCTATATATTATATCCAGGGGGAGTAGTGAGTCTCTTTTTTAGGAAAACTCTTTGTGCTTTTAAAAATTATATAACTTGTTTTTCTCTAGTTTACGTTGCTCTGTGACTTTCAGGATATTGAATTCACCGCTCAGTCTGCACTTCCATCTCTCCCACCGCCAGAGTTCCAGTGCCATCTCCTCCCATGACGTTAATGCCTTCATTCATTTGTTCCCCTGCCCCCCAGCCACAATCCTGCATCCTATGAGCTTGTTTTAGTTTGATGGAACTGGAGGAAATTTCTCAAAAGCCCCCTAAACTGAAAGATGGGGCCACCCAGAGGACATGTCCATGCGGGTCCCAAAGTTAGTCCACGGGACACTGGGTGGAGGGCAGCAGGTTTTGCTGGTCATATCTGTGCTTCTGGGTGCAGGGACCTCATTGTCATCGGCTCTCACCATATAACAGACACTGGACCTCGCGTCACTGGGACTCCACTATTGAGGATCCTGGAATCACCACCTGCTGGTGGAACAAACCCTGTCCCCAGTGGGCCCAAGGTTGTAAAGAATAGCTGCATAGACCTGACCTTCTGAATTCACTGATTTCTTCTAATTAGGGAATGGTCTCAACACAAAAAACCTGAGACATTTTAATGCTCTTATTTGGTCATCGACTTGTAAGTATTTGGGACAGGAAAGTAGAATGGGTACCCCAAACACATAACCTACATGATGTGATTTCATGATGTGCTGGGAGGGTTCGTTCCCCACCCCACCCCCAAATTACTAATAAGCAGATAGGACAGTTGATTTTATCTCATTTAATTTGTTTAAAATGTTTATTTGTTTATTTAATATGTAAAGGAAAGGTACAGACAGGAATGAAGGTGAGTAGGCAGGCAGGCAGGAAGAGAGAGGAGAAGAAACATTTTATTTTGTTCAGTTTTTCATCTTGATCGTTCCCCAGCTTCAGGTCTCAAACCCAAGTCCTAGGGGTATATGTGGACTGCGCTGGCCAGAGGCCATGGATTTAACCACTAAGCCATCAAGGTGTGCCTATCATTGAATAGTTGATGTGAGTTTATGAGCTAAGAATTCTCCTTTGCAGATTAGGAAACGGAGGTTCAGGGAGGTTAAGTGGGGTTCAGGAAACTTAACTGACACCTGAAATCACATGGCTGGTTTGAGGTTTCCAGGGCATTTGCACCCAGGATTTCTGCTTCTCAGTTCTTACCCCAGATTTTCTACTCATTGCTTTTGCAATGCAAGGGGGAAAGGAGACCTCCCTGGCTCCCTCCCTGGCCCCAAGGACAAAAAAAGTGTTTTGATTTTTTTTTTTTTTTAATAAGGTAGGGCAGAAACTTGGAATTTCAGCTGGAAGACTTATACCATATGATTAATACGTGGACAAAGTATTTCTTCCTTTAAAAAAATGTCTTCAGCATAAGATGGATTTGGGGGACAGGGAAGGCATAATTTGTGCCACAAATGTTCCCCATGCCCTGCTCATGGGGTCAGGAGGCAGCCTCAGGTGACAGGAGACATGACCACATCTGAAGGGCCCTGTTCTGTACTGAGCCTTGGACTGTCCTGCCCGGTCTCGAAGGAAGTGGAGACACCTGACTGCTGGGCTGGGGCCAGAGGACTTGCCTCACACTCACTCAGTTTTCAGGGGTCCTGAAGATGCGGAAGAAAAGGGGGAGAAACCCATCATGTTAAGGCAGAGCTGGCTAAGTTATACATCTTGTAATGCAAGTTACTTTTCCCATCAATGAAAGCTGAAAAAAAAATAGTGTCTCTCTATGCTACTCGTTTCAGAGAAAATTGATTGAAAGTTTGTTTTGACAATTCTAGTGCCCATTATTTTGTGTTTAATTTCCACAATTTTGTTTGATTCCATGTTTTTGGAGTTTCTTCCCCAGGGAGCGAGGGCCCCTGATGCCCATAGGCACCGTGCACGACACAGAATATGCATCATTGCTCCATGCACGATGTGAACTCAATGTGGATTAAATACATAAGGCCTTTCTTACAGAGACTTGAGGACAGAAAGAAAACCATGTACCTAACATGTGACTTGCTCATCCTTCTACCCTCCTGGAAGAGGGGTACAGACTGCATTTGGAGTTTTGGTGCTGAAAGTAGAAATAGATGATGTGGCACACCATGGTAGCACAGTGAATTAAACCAGACGTGGTACACAGACGTCACAAGGTCCCTGGTTCAAGACCTGGGGCCTGGGGGACAACCAACGATGAACAACTAAGTAAAATAAATAAGTGCTTCTCCTTCTTCTCTCTCCCTGCCTGCCTGCTACTCGTCTTCATTCCTGCATGCACCTTTCCTTTAAAAAGAAACCAAGCAGAAATACATGCACTATTTGCCATACTCTTAAAAAACCAAACTGTTGTAAATCACGAACACTACTTCAAAGTCAAAAGGTGATGATGGGCAGGGCTGGCCCCCAGGAACATCCCGGGAAGGGTGGTGAGCCTGTGAAGAGACTGGGTCAAGGTGGGGCTGTCAGAATTAGCAAATGGGAACTCAGGATGCCTGCTTAAACTGGCATTTCTGAGGAGCTTTTTTTTTTTTTTAGTATAAGTATAGTAGGTTACATAACATCCTCCAAGGACATCAGGTCCTAGTCCCCAGAACCTGTGCAAGTGACCTTATTTAGGAAAAGGGTCTTTGCAAATATAATTAAATTAAGGATCTTGAGATGAGGTTATCCTACATTATCTCAGTGGATTCTAAATGCAATCACATGTCCTTATAAAAAGTGGCAGACAGGTGTACCCTGGTGGAACAGCGGTTAGGTCAATCGCCTCCGAAGGATGCAGGCCACACACCCCTGGGTTCAAGTGCCGGGTCCAGGGGGAAAACGACCAGTGTGAACAACTAAAATGGAAATAAAATGAAGTGTTTCCTCCTACTCTCTCTTTCTGCCTGTCTGCCTACTCTCCTTCATTCCTGCCTGTACCTTTCCTAGAAAAAATAAAATAGAAAGAGGCAGCGAGTAAAAACCTGGTAGAGAAGAAGCCAACGAGATGGTGGAGGTAGGCCCTGGAGTGGAGACACCAGACGCTGGAAGAGGCGAGTGAAGGGTTTTCCTAGAGCTTCTGAAGGGAGTGTGGCCCTGCCCACACCTTGATTTGGGGCCAGCAATCCTGTGATTTGGGATTTCTGACCTCCAGAGCTGCGCGAGAGAATAAATAGCTATTGTTTTAAATCACTGTGGTCATTGGTTATGGTAGCTGCAGGAAACGAATGCAGTGAATGTCTCTTGCCGTCTTTGGGACATACAATAAAAGAATTAGTTGTTTATTTGAAATCAGAATTTAACTGGGCACCCTGTATTTTATCTGGCAAACCTAATTCCCAGGATCAAATGAAAAGACTTTTGAAATTTGCAAGAAAGCTGGTGGAGGCTGTCGAGACGTCGACTTCCTCAGGCTGGGAGCCTTTGAAGGTGCAGTTTAACTAAACCAGTCTGAACTGAACTTACTAGGCTCTGAACCAAAAGGGGGGCTATGAGACAGGTGTTAATGATTTATTCTTTCAGCAGTCATTTGAGCACTTCCTAAAACCAAGCTCTGTGTAAGCATGGAGGAGTTAACCATTAATCCGGCTCATCTAGGCTAAGTTACAAACCACTCCAGAGAAATCACGTGAAATAGTGCCATTAAGTGAGCTCGGGTGATCGGGCCATGTGTTTGTGAGGCCGAGCAGTCCCAGGAATCTTGTATCTTTCCTTGCGGGCTGGCGGGGCCCACGCAGGACCGCTGGGTACTTGCTGACCTAGAGGACTTCGCAGTCGGCCTGATGAAATGCAGGCAGGGGCTGATGTTGTGGGATGTGCCTTTCCAAGAGGGACTTCCAATGGAAGTAGAGGCAAAATGTCTCCCTCGTTCTTCTCCTGTGCCTCCCTTCGGACCCTCTAAAACCCTGACATTCCCTGACCTCGGACTTGTAATGACATTCACAGAATCCGGTTAGAACCTTTTTTTCCCTTTTTTAGAAGCATTTTTTAAAGGAAAGAAGGGAGAGAAAGAAGCATCTTTATTTAGGTGTTTTACCCGGGCCCTGGGTCTCAAGCCCAGGTCCTTGGGCTTTCATGACCCACACGCCTGCATCTCAGCCCCCTGAGCCACAGGCTGCGCCCCTGTAGTTAGAGCTTTAAGGGATCTTGGGACATCCAGACAGGTGGGGAGTTCTTGGACAGTTCTAATCTGCCCCCAGATGTTTTACCAAAATACCCATGTCTGGGAAAAGAGAAAACTCAGGAGTTTACAGAAAAGGAGAAGAGTGGGCAGAGACTAAACATAAAGAGATGCTCTACCTCTTTCCATTATGCATGAACCATTATGCATGGTTCAGCTCATGCATAATCAAAGGACAAAGCCACTGAGATGCCACTGTTCTGATCAGACGACAAAGGTCTGGAGGGGTGGTGACCCACAGGTGACCGGGGTGAGGAGTAAGAGAGCCCCCCATCGCTGCAGGGCAGTGTGGCCGATGGGTTGGCTGCCCTTTCTACATGAGTAAGGCATTTGGGGGGTCACTGAGGAATGGACTTAGGCAAGTCTGGAATTGTCGGTGTGGAACTGGCCCCTTGAAGTGCGGTTGAATGTTAACCATTTGTGGACAAGGAGGGAGAGTGCGTGGAGCCTGACTCTGGACAGAAAGATGGTCGGCTGTGGGGAGAGAAATTGTGAGGGGGCAGATGTCATTTTTATGATATAGTCTTCTCCTTTGTGTGTGCGTGTGTGTGTGTGTATCTTTGGATTGTTGCCATTTTTTAAAGATAAAATTTATATATATACATATGTATATATATGAATTTTTATATATAATTTATATATATATATACATATGTATATATATATATATAAAATATGGGTGCTCAAACCCGCAGCTTTCTCCAAAGGGCTTAAAAATCCAGAAGACAGTGTCCTTAAAAGGCCCCCAGGTGACACTGCCATGACCCCCATGACCACTGCAGTGGAGAAGCTCTGGTCCAGCCTCAGCGCACCTTTTCCAAGGGCCGGCAGGGGCACCTCCCTGCCTTAGACAGAACCATCCAGATGAACCGCAGGAGAACGCGCCGGGAGCCACACTGTCTGGAGAATGCCTCTGGAACTAAGAGTGGGTGGGGTAGGAGGACAAGGGGAGGCAGTTATTTACCTTGTTATTTAAGCGACTCATTTTTGTCCTGATTTGTGACAATCCAGACTCGCTCATGAGCCACCCTGGTCCCCAGGGACCCGCCTTCCACACGAGAACCCCCAGGACAGTCCCTCATCTAGGCTGGGTGGTGATGTGCCACTTCATGGTTTTCATGCCAGATCCTCTTATAGCAGAGCAACATCGGTGCTGTTTTCCTCTTCGTGCTTTCACACAAATGAGCTCATTCCATCTCCAGGCCGTGCAGGCTGCGGGCATTCCTGTCGGGAAGGGGAAGGAGCAGAAGCCACTGTCCGAAACCTCCGCCTGTCTCTTCGGGGGCACCTTCCCTGGTGCGCACTCCACGCCTGACCCGGGTTCCTCCAGAACCCCGCCTTCCCACAGCCCTTGGGGGCAGAGGCCCAGCCCCGCTCTCCGCGCCCACACTCCTGGCCTCCTCTTGGCACAGACCAGCCATCCTCTGTGCTGGGCCCCCTTCTGACGGGGCTACGCAGCTTTCCTCAGCATCTCCTGCTGCTTGCTAGTTATGGGTCACTCTGCTTGGCCCTGAACCCCCAGAACCATCCAGGCGAAAGACCGCCCCCAGAGGCTGCCTGGTCTGCCTCCCACCCCTGCTTAACCCTTGTTCTGTCTTCCTGACAGTCACCTCAACTCCTCTGTGATGGGTTCACGGCCTCATGAGCCATCTCACCGGGGCTCTGACCTTACTCCAGGAAGAGTAAGTGCGGGAGTAGTCCCCTGACACGTCAGCGGCCTCCTCCCCTCACAGGACCACCCTCCCTGCTCTCTGGGGCTCTCCTGCAAACACCCAGAGCTACCAGCATGCAGATTAGGACCATGCGTTTGGCATTTTGACAGAGCTGGAACCACTGGAGAAATGGGTGACAACCCAGAGCAGGAAAGTGACCTCCCAGCATACAGCGAGGTGCTGGCAAAGCTGGGTCAACACCCATCTTCTCCCCACGTGACTATGGGCCACACCACCCTCTGGGTGACTGGGGCACGGAGTGGCGGCCCCTCCTCCCGTCCACTCACTGGTTGGGTGGGCTGACCCACGGTGAGGCCTGGCCAGGAAGCAGGATCTGAGATCCTCCAAAAGTGAAGGTGACCCTCTCAGACAACGGAGCCATTCACGGCTGCACGCCATCTAATTTACAATGCAACTCCCTGCGGGTGGCTTTCTAGAACCTTCCCAGTTTCTTCCTTGCCGGCTCCACCCAGAGCTCCCTGTGTTTCTCATTTGATCAATCGTTTCACTTCACACGGGCACTCAGGCTGGGAGGATGGGCATCAGCCGTGCTGATCTACCACCCCTCGTCGGCATGTGGACTCAGGACTGGGTGCTAGGACTTATCCTCAAGGAGAAAAAGGAAAACAAAAATATGTCTCTGAAACAAGGTCTGAATCCAGGGAAGTTTCCTTTCAGGAGAGACAAGCACGACTTCAAAACAAATGCTAATTTCTGAGAGCATGTCCATAATTCCTAGAAGATTCCCCGGGTGTCCCCAGCTAATGCCCTTTCGTGGCGTGCTTAAGTAACGGAAGATACATTTGTTGCTGGAAAATATCAATTAGGTTAATGAGGTTTTCTTGAAGAGGGAGAGGAAGCAGTTGCCAATGATGGAAATGCCTAGGGTCAAGAACTGCACAGCTGCTTGCCCCCAATCCGTGGGCGAGCCTCAGGGCCCTGGGTGTCTGTGGGAACCTTCACTCTTCTGTCCACTCTGACTAGGTGCTCCCTGACTGGCTCCTGAAGTTCCCTTCCTTTATTTTTTGTGCAAAAGTCGGTCCTTCTCACTCAGTTTCCTGGGGTTATTGTTTTCATCACAGAATCATTAATATGTCTTAAAGGGCCTGGGCCTTGGAGGAGGGCTGACCCTGGTTCACCCTGGCCTCACTGTGTGACCTCGGGTGAGTGGCCTGACCTCTCTGAGTCTTGTTCCTCATCTGAAAAATGGAAATAGCAGCACCTCTCTTTCGGGGCTGCTGTAAAGAAGATGGGGGTGTATATAACAGCAGGTGACTGCCCTCGGTCATACTACTGAACACCTGCCCTGTAACCTGCCATCATGGCGGACCCATGGGGATGTCCTGGAGACATGCCCCTGCTTTCGTGAGCTTGGAGAGGGCAGGTGTAGAACTGAAGCTTCATTACAGAGAGCCTCTCACGTTCTACTCTCTGCACTTGCATTCTTTCCAAGTTTAGTTCATCCGTATTTCTTTTGGGTGGGGGGCTGAAATGTTTGTGACTATACATGACTAGATTCTCACAATCAAAAATTCAGACAGCAGCATGAATTACTTTTGTAGTCAAAAACAAGAGATGTCCTTTTGAAAAATAACTCTTCAATTCCATTTTCCTTCAGGTGCTTTTGAGTCTTTGATGCTTTTCTTTGCCAGCCACGCTGTGCTCATCCCTCCAGCCCTGCCAGGTGTCACCCCCGCCCCCCACCTCTTGGCCCTTCCTCCTTCCACCTGCCACCAGCATCTCCACCCCCCGGAGTTTCTTCTTCAGTGGATTGTGTCTCCCTTTACGTCAAGCATGCAGGGCTCACTGGAAGAAAAGGCGGCCCCACCCACCCTCCCTCTAGGGCCCCCTCACCCCTGGGGTGTCCCCGCACTGTGGCGGTTTCCTCAGACCCGGTGCTGGCGCTCTGCCCACAGTTAATTCCTGTGGCCAGACTCACACACGACCTTGTGGGAAATAGTGTGCTGGAAACCATCCCTGGCTCTCCTCACTCTGACTCGGTCCCATTTTTTTCCTTACTCTCCTCCCCTTCTCCTACTGCTGGGCTCAGGTGGAGCAGGTGGGGCTCACAGCTCAGGAAAGTTTAAAGGGGCTCCTGATGGACCTGGCAGCTCAAAGCTACTAAGGGCTATCTCAGCACAGTTCCTCCTGGGCTCGCCTGGCACCTGGCTGAGCCAGAGAGCCTGCCTGGTGACGTGTAGTCGGAGAAACAGGTGCAGAAAGTATTCTCCTGGGCTGTCCACACCTGCAGCATGCAGGTGCAGATCCTAGGCCTCAGGTTCCTTGGTGGGGCGTGGTTTCTGTTTGGAGAGGGGGATTTGGCTTTTCCCAGAGCCTGCAATCTGTAGTCCTGCAATCTGACCGGCCTCAGAGCTGTGAGTGGCCGTCTGGCTGGAGGTGGCAGTGGTCATGGTTCAATGTTCTGGGTTCACCTCATTTCTCATCCCCCACTGAGTGTGCAGATTCTATATCCATGTTTTTCACCTGGGGAAACTGAGACTCAGAGTAGCTCTGCAAGCTTCCCTTGGGCCCCCAGCTTGGAGGGGCCACACTCAGCAGCTCAGTGGCCCCTTCCTCAGCACTGACCCAGAGGACACTCCAGCCTGAATATTATCTCCTTTCCAGCTCCCTCTCCCCGAGCTGGGGATGCCCTGCCTGGCCGCTCCAGCATGGCACCTGCTCCCAGCTCTGCCCCGGCCCTCTCCTGTCCTCCAGGGACACCAGAGGGGACACTCCGACACAAGCCCCACCCCCTCCACAAACTCCAGGGCCTGTACATTCCGTGAACACAGTCACCCCTTCACCCACAGAGGACATATCTGAGGCCCTCAAGACAGCAGGGACAGCTCTGCAGGATCCAATGGCGGGGCTGAACAGTTAGATTAACGCCGACCAGCGACATGACGACTTCATCTCGTCTTCCCCCTCCTCCACTGTTTAGCAGCTGGCACCCTGTAAATACTTCATAATAATCAAATTCATACTCCAAAAGCCCGCGGGGAGTAAATGTGTGCAGGTTTGCACAGCCATCCTGCAGCGTGGTGACGTGTGGCCGTCAGCCCTTCATAAGGTGTAAATGTGAATGTGGGAGAAGTCGGATTGCAAGACCTTGTTCTCCCACCTGCCCAGACTTTTAAATACAAGTTTTGGGATAAGTTCCCTTCTCGTGTTGTTGTAGGATTCATCAGGGAAAGAACTGGAGCGAGAGCATAGATCTGGGCACAAGCGTGGAGCGTTTCTCCCTCCGCGAGCACCTACAGAGCAGGCCGGGGGAGCAGCAGCCCCTGCAGAACAGGTCTTTTCTCCAGGCCCCGCTCCCGAGTCCAGACAGTGGACTGGGGAGTGTGTCCTCCACAAACCTGGCCAGCAGAGCAGGGAGGCCACTTAGCATTCTGCACGCGTGCCATGGGCTCTGAGGGTGCAGGGCCCGGAGGAGAAGCTGAGGGGGGTTCATGGTTACTTAATTAAATGGGTGACAAAAATCTCTTGTCACTGCCAGAGACAAGGTGCGGAGAGCCCAGGCAGGTACCGTGCCAGCTGAGTGGCGCTGCCCCTCCCCAGCCGTGACAGTGTTTGGGGGTCAATGAGCCCAGCTTGCCACATCATCCCAGCTCTCCAAGATAAGTCAGACATTGAACTTCAGTTAAATACCCCCGTTATCAAGTGTGGGCTACTAATCGGAATCTTTAAAATTCTGTCACAGGCTTGTGGGCTGTTGGCCTGGTTTAAACTCTTTTGGGAGGAGTTCAAGCTGGACAGCAGGAAGTACTTCAAGGGGTGGGGAGTTTGGGGTCCTGGGAGAAGTGGGTGGGAAGGGTCTTTGGAGTTTTCTGGTGCCATCCTGCTGAAGTAAGGAGCCGGGATTAGAAGGTTCCACGAGGTAGGTTTAAAGACCTAAGCCCATGATTCCCAGCAATGTTTTGGGTGACTGACACTCCCCTGGTCCTCCCTCTGACTCTAGTGTCTGGGTGACTCTGATACTCGTTTCAAAACCCTTATGTTTGCTCTTCAAGGTTCCTAATGCCTGATGCCTGACGGTCACCCTCCTTCGCCTAACGGCGTCTTACCAAATCCCCAGGTGTCCAGACAAGTTATTTCTTCAAGTTCGAAAAGGCCCAGCACGTCCAGCCGATGTCTGCTCTTGTGGCAGGCTGGGCTGCCTGGGAACCACTCATTCCTGGTCCTGGAAAAACTCAGAGTCTAGCTGGGAAGAAACACACACTCAAGGGTTTTCTATCTCAGTTTCATATGTACAGTAAAGGTGTTATCATGTTGAGGTAGCTTGGCATACAGCTTCTCTTTCAGGAGGGACACGAGAACAGAGGTGTCCCCTAAAGTCTTCTCTCCAGCACTGCTGGTCTGTTGCCACTCAAGGGTTTGCACTGAAAACAGAAGGGAAATGTGGTCCAAAGATGGGTCTGATGGGACTGGATCCCACAGGAAGTTGGGCCAGGTCATGGTTCAAGCAGAGCCAGTGGGAAACAGAGGTCCCTCCGTGGCTGGTCTAGCCCTGAAGTCCCATGGTCTTTACCCCTGGTTGAAGGACAGCCTGACGAGGTCCACGGCCATCTGGATTTACCCGTGGGTGCCAGAGGAATGCCAAGAGCCAGCCAGCCTTTGGGGTTCTGTATGGTTCTGGGCTCCACCCGTAAGAGGCCAGCAAAGTTTTCTCATTAAAGTCGCCTCATCTCTGTAGCTCACACTGACTAGCTGTTCATGATGCAGCATCGTCCTGCACAGGACCTCAACTCGAATCTTAATCTTGCGCAGTGCAAACCAGTGGAGAGAGAGAACTCAGCTCTTGCTTCTAAGGGACATGGCAGTGAGGTTTCACGCAAGCGCTCGTGTTGGGTGGCCTGGGGTCCTGTCCAGCGCTGCCCTATCCTCACTGTGTGAACTCGGGTGAGTGCCTCAACCTCTCTGTGCCCAGCTTTCTCATCCGAAAATTTGGGATGAGAATACCTACCCCATAGGGTTGTGAAGAGAAGTCGGTGAATTCAGATTTGTGAAATACTTAGAAAAGAGCCTGGCATGGAGAAAGTACTAGCTATGTGTTTGGGTTTAAAAGAAAAGATTCAAGGGCCAGCAGCTCAGGCAGCTAAGGGGTGGGCTATGCATGCCAGGGACCTGGGTTGGATACCTGGAGCTAGAGGCAGAAATAAAATTTAAGTGAACTTTAAAAAAAGATTTAATAAATGGAACCTTCCCACTTCGCATACTTCAGGCAGCTATGGCACAAGAAAAATAAAATAAGTAAAAGTTCCCTAAGTGTATTCTCCGTGGACTTCACAAGTCCTTCATTTTGCATTTCACAGCCAAGCCCTGTCTCCCTGGGAATCCAAGCCTAGTCCTGCTTCTCAAGTGTGAGACAGGCCCTGGCTAATCTGTAGGAAGAGGAAACAAAGAGGTCACCAGCCCTGGAGGGTGAAACCAGAGGCAGGTGCCTCTCCACCCCATCAGGTGGTCAAAGCCCAATTCAAATGCAAGTGTAGAGCATCTTGAGTTTGTCACCTGTGACTGAACCTCCCTGGCCCCGTCATCCTCTGCAGGGACAGAGGAAGGGAAGGCACACTGGGGAGCCACCGCCAGCCTCCCAGATCCTCCACTCCACTCTTCTGGGTCTGTCCACCCAGCACTCTTCTTTGGAGGCAAAAGAGCCCCTAGCTCTGTGCCCACAGCAGAGGAGAAAGGTTGTGAAACTCCATGACTTCACAGACTGACTTTTCTCCCAGCCGACTGTGATGTCATGCCCTCCTCCCTGGCCGTGCAGCCCCTGAGGTCACTGGGACCCAAGGAGTCAGTTCCATCACCTGTGTGTGACCACAGCTCCGCCGCAGCCCCAGCTACCCAACCTTGGCCAGTAGGAGTGCCCCTGCCCATTTGGAATCAGAGTCAACCAGGACTTGCTTATGGAAAATTACCCCTATGAAGTGACAGCAGGGACACTGCCTTCCACTGGGGCAGGGAACCGCCTATCATCTCTGTAGCTGAGGTCCTTTCTTTGCCAGTCAACTCCTGGAGGAGAAGCATTGCAGACGCCCAGCTGTTTCTGTCGGTAACTCCCCTGGCAGAGGTGCTGGGGGGCGTGGGCTAAATGCAGGCCCCACTCTTTCTTCCTGTCGCTTCTTAGCCTGGATTGGGTTGCTGAGTTAGGTTGGGACTTGTCTGGCCAGGAGGGAGGCAGCAGAGATTGTAAGCAGTGGTGCAAATACCCTAAGGAAACTTACTGTGAAATGTGGGGTGAGTTTCGTTTTGACTTCTGCACACACACCCACATTGCCTCGTCTCGTCCATGAGTCCTCACAGTTTCTTTTCCTCCTTCCCTTGGCTCTTGTGTTAGACATGTGACAGGAATGCAGAAATACGTGTTTGTGGATTTGTTTATCGATGCAGCCACTGCTTCCTGGATGCCTGCAGCAGGTCACCAGCGTGGGAAGCCCAGGCGCTGCACTCTGTCTCCTGATTCCCATTTGTGAATATGATTGGTGACACCTTCTCCCCTCAGGCCTTAACCCCAGGCTCCCTCCCCAGGCTCAAGACTCCCATTCAAAGTTTGGACAAATTTCCTATCCAGCAGGATGTATAAAGAGATTTAAAAATATGCTACTGTTTGAGCCAGAATTTTACTTCTAGGAATCTGTCCTAAGAAAAGAATTAAAGACATGAATGCAATGTTTACACTAAAATGTCTATCAAGTGCTGTTTAAATAAGAAACCTCAGAAGCGTGTTCAGTCTCTGGTAGATGGTTTTGTGGAGTCATGTGCGGCCATTAGAAATTGATATCTGTAGAATTTTAAATGACTTGAGAAAACACTTCTGACCTACTAAAGAGTATGGTACAAATTGTATATTCAACATAACCTTGACTGTGGTTAGAAATGCACAGCAAAAACAAAGAGGAAAACATGAAAATATTAACAGTGATGTCCCTGGTGTTAGGGTTAAGGTAAATATTTCTGCTTTATTCTTTCTACTTGATTACACAGACATGTGTTGCTTTTATAAATATTAAGTTTAAAATTAAATCTCACACACACACAACACACAGTGACAGAAGAAAGCAAATGTTGCAAATGCTAAGCAAATACTAATCTTGTGGGCAGCGGAATGGGTCTTATTTGTATTATTGGTGCAACTCTTCTGTAGGTTTGGAAAATTTCAAAGTGAAAACTTGCGGGGAATGTGTACCAGGCCACACTGGAGCTCCCCTTTGGAATGCTGGGAATATACCCAATGCAAGTGACTAACTTGTTTCCTACGGTGCGCAAATGTCCTTAAAGGTCGGGGTGGGGGTGCACCCCTGTGGCTCAGGCGCCTGAGGCAGCTAAGCTGCAAACCATGTAAAGCCCAAGGACCCAGGTTCGCAACCTGAAACTAAAAGGGAAAAGACCAAAAAATTGTTAGGGGGCTGGTGACCCTGGTAGTGTAACTGTTAGTCTGCTGCCTCCGGCCTGTGCACTCATCCCAAGGACCCAGGTTCACATCCTGGACTGGGGTAAACAACTAAGATGTACAAATAAATGAAAATAAGATGAAAAGGCTTTTTCCTTCTCTCCCTTCCTGCCTGCTCGCTACTTACCTTCCTATCTGCCTGCCTCTTAAAAAGATGTTAGGGAGATAGTAACTGGGATTTGGTGGTCTCCATTGGTATTATTCCTATGAGGAAAGAGGAAGCAAGACCCCTGATGCCCAGGGCTGGAGGGGCTCGGGGAGCCTCCCAGGTAATTCAGCTTGTGCTGTCCTCGGTCAGCGATCACCCTGTGTGCCACCCTCTGCAGCTCACGTGCTTGGGGGGCTCTGCAAAGGCCAGGTCACCCCACCTATACCCTTAGTTTGTCCCTCCACCTCTCCCACCATTCGGGAACTTGCTTAACTTTCATTTTTTCCCCGTCTCCTATTTCTGTCCTCTCCTTCTCTCCTGACTGTCCTGTCAGCTTTTAGGAACTTTAACTGATTCCTCTCTTAAAACAAAAAGCTGCCCCCTTCAGCCAGCCACCCTGTAACTCTCTCTCCTCTTCCCGATCAGGTGTTTCCCAGCATTGTGAACACTTTTGCACCCTGTTTCCTCCCTTTTCCTCAGTGCATCCAGGCTACACGCAGCCCACTCTCTGCTGTAACCGTCTGCATCAGTCAGCAAGGCCAGCTATGCTGCGGTAACAAATAAGTCCCAAATTCCAGAGACTTCGTGCATCTGACAATACTGCTTCCCTCATCTTCCAGCCTTATGGGTTGTCTCTTCATTCTCTGAAAGCTCTCTGCATTTGGGAGGTTTTATATATGACAGCCCTCTGCTTAGAATGTTCCTTCCCCTCCCCTCCTCCCTTCACCTTGCTAACTTGTTCTCAGCCTTCAGCTGTCAGTTTAAGCATTACTTCCTTGGAGTTTTCTCCAACCCCAAGTGCCCTCCTTACACAACTCTGACCCCCATCCTCTCTTTTTGACTCTTGTCTTACTCAAGTATCAACCGTTTTCCTCACTACATACCCTCAGAAGGACCTAGACTGTGTCTGTGTCCCTCAGTGCTGTGGACCCGGCACCTGCACACTGAGATTTTAAAACCCTTTGTGCCCAGGTCCCAGCCCAGGCCAATTGAATCCTAATCCCTGGGATGGGCCCAGACATCAATTGATCTATGTTTTTAAAGCACCATATGGAATCCTAATGCACGGGCTTGAGAAGCACTGACCTACACTGTGCTGAACACTCAGTAACATTTTTGGAATGAATAAATAAATCCCTGAAAGTTTAACCTCCCCCACAAATAAGATGATAAGGGTATTTTTCTAGGTACCAGTATGTTGATTTCATGTTTCATGAAATTTCACATTTCAGCCATGCTTTCCTTTGCACCTTACGTGAGGCAGGCCCGCTGCCTGGGGAGGGTATGACTAAACTTTAGGTGAGAGGGCCACAGAGGGGTCTTAAAGGATTTTAGGGATCAGCAGCTTATGCTTGTCTTTCAGTCACAAGTGACAATGCTCAGCGACACTGGCATATTCACTAAAGATAATTTATTGGGTTCTAGATTTGTACCTCAACTCAGAGATGGCAGGATCCAATTGCTCGATGCTATCACCCAGCACCTGGAATGCACCCTTTCCTGCCTTTTCTGAGTGGTCTTTCCCCAGGTCATGGTAAAAATGACCATTGGGGCATACCTTGGGGACTCGGAGCTAAGCTGGAGGCTGGGGCATAGACCACGCAGGACCCAGGTTTGTGACCCAGCCTGGGGAAAACAACCAAAATAAATAAATAGACATATCCTGGTGGAATGGCAGTTGGGTCCATCACCTCTGAAGGCCAAATACCCCTGGGTTCAAGTGCTGAGTCCAGGGGGAAGCAACCAGTGATCAACTAAATAAAATAAAGTGCTCTGACTCCTCTCTCTTCCTGCCTGCCTGTCTACTCGCCTTCATTCTGCCTGCACCTTTCCTTAAAATAAATAAAGTGCTTTTTCCTTCTAGTCCTTTCTTCCTCCCTCCCTCCCTCCCTTCCTTCCTTCTTCCTTCCATCTTCCCTCGCCTTCCTTCAAAACGTTTCTTCCCCATCTCCCTTCCTCTCTAAACAAAAGAACATCAGAACCTCTAGGCTTGTGACCTTTTTTTTTTATAGAGCTCTACCAGAAAAGCTCAATAAATGTTAGCACCACCATAAAATAAAAACAAAAGTTTTACTACCTTTTAGTGGAGCCAACTCCACATATGTTACGGGGGTCACAGTATAACTAGAAGTTCTCCAAATAATTTCCATGGAGAAAACAAGGTCTCCTGAAGGATACATTTTTAGATAGTGTATTTGAACTTTACGGCAGGTCTTTGAATAACCTCCTTTTGTTCTAACATTAGAGAGGAAAAACAAACCCAGTCACCCTTCAACTAACTCTTCTTCAAGGATCTGGTTTTGTTATACACAGTTTCAGGTTGTGACTTAGTTATAGCTAGTTTCCAAGCACCTCTCAACTAAGATGATAGTTTCCAAGTACCTATCAACAATGTGAATGAGTGCTTCCTGGGCATATGAATTATTAACATTGAACAACAGTCAGAGTAATTATTTATAACTTAGACCAAGAAAATCCATTCAGGGAGGAGTGGTTTATTATTGACACCATTTAGGATTGCTGACATAGGATGCTCAGAAAAGCAGCCTGACTTTCAAGTTTTATTACTGTTTATTACTGTTTTATTACTATTAGTGCTTTGCAGACAGTCCACCCCATTCTATCTGTCTGGGACAGTGCCCCCCACTCCACTTTGTCCCCTTATCCTGGTGGGATGGAAGGGAGATTGTAGGCCATCTCTGATCATCCTCCTAGGACTGAGGACATTGAGGTCATGCCTTATTTGTTCAGGAAAGACAAGGCCACTTCTAGATCCCAGGTCCCCCTGACCTTCTTCGTGGACAGTGCTGAGCTGCAGGCCCAGTTCTCCCAGGCCCAGGTGTCTCTGCCTCCTGTGGAAGCTCGGTTCGGTTATATTTGCTTCCTTTAGAGAAATACAACAGAGAAGCACACCAGGTTAGTTTGAGAAGGTTGGAGTGAGTAGTTGGTGTGAAGTAAACTCTGCAGGTGTTATTTTAGGAAGAATGATGCCCTCTCCAGCCAGTCCTGCCATCACTGTATTCTAGATTCAGAAAGAATTCTGCATTGTTTATACTTTCATTAGAGGTTTGTTTCTTTAGCTCATGATTAATAGTAGTCATTTGGATATTTAAAATAGGTTCCCTGGAATCTAAATGACACGTGTGTCTATTCTCTTTTTCAGAGTTGTTTGTACTGTGAGTTTTAATGTAATTTTATTTTGAAACTTCTTTTCCTTGGGCACATGCCCTCAGACAAATACCCTCGGCCATTCAGTTGAGTGCGTGTGTCCTGCTGGCTCCTCGGTCACTGGACATTTGCGCACTAATGGCCGCCTGGTCAGTTAGAGACTGGGGTCAGCACTGGAGCAGGCTTGGACTCGCATACGTAACCGAGCTGCTGTAAAGGCATCAACTCTCTGGAAAACAGAAGCCTGTGGAGACTGGAAGAACTCGAGAAGCTCTCAGCTCTTGGAGAGACAAGCAAGTTTCTTGTCTTCCTTTGCTGCTGACTTGCGGGAACTCGATTAGCCCCTTGCTGCCTCTGCAAAGTGCAATCATCTTTTCCTGACTTTGCCCCCCATAAAAGGACCTCTAATCCCACTGGTGAACATGCATAGGTTAATCATTGGGAAAGCAACGGTAACACTTCAGTTCAGGAGAGTATGCGCACTCTTGCCCTTCTCTGGAAAGGTGTCAGTAAGGAGGTCACTGCCAGGGCAGACCTCCCTGGGGAAGGTGGTGTGTCCAGAAGCTCAGCATAGGAGTTTGAGAAATGACTGTGCAGGGTCTGCTGACAGCTCATGGGGTGCTGAGAATTTTCCCTCCAAAGAGGCTTTCCATTCCCTCAGGAGACTCTGGGCAGCCCTTCCTGGACCCTGTGATGGTGATGCCTGCCCCAGGCTCCCCCAACCCAACTGCTCCCCCTCCATCCTTCCCTCCACCCCCTCATACCAGGCTTTGTGCTACTGCAGCCTCTTCTGATGAGGAGTTTGGGCCAGATCTTTTCACAGCTCCATTATGTAACCTGCCACCACTTCTGGTCCAAAGAGCACACTGGAAAGGCGACCAGAAGTGGGCACACAGCCCGGGGCCACTTACACACCATCACCACCCCCTTGGAATGCAGAGGAGGTGCAGGAATCTGGACTCTGCAAGAACTAACGGCCCCATGGCGGCCCCAGAGCCAAACCTTCAGGATACGCGCTCCTCATTCTTTGTTCGTTTCCAGCACAGGACTGTCACAGCCGGTTGGCTGCTTGGGCTCCTCAGGGAGTCGTCCCCTGACGTTGACTCAGGGCCTTTACTTGGCAACTAGCCTTAAGTCTCCGTGATCTGTACTCCTCCAAAACGTCTCTCAACCAACATGCTTTTGACCAATGAAACCGCTTTGCCAGGTGCTGGCTGACCCTTTTGCCTGAGAAAGACCTTACCACCACCCCTCTCCAGCCCCAGGAAGGAGTTTTGTCTCCTCCGAGTCTGCTCTCTTTTCAAGTCTTCACTCAAATTCACTTTCTCCAGCCTCCCTGACCCCCATCTCCTTGCGGTTGCTGCCTTTGCCTCTAGGGCCTCCTCCAAACTTAGCCCAAAGAATCATAGGCTTTGGGGAACAAGCCAATCTGCTTCCTCTCTTACCAGCTGCAACCTTGGACTGTATCTGCCCCTCTCTGTCTCCCCTCCCAAGCTAGACCCCTCGCAGGACAGGGAGCTCGTCTTCCATGTCTTCATCCAGCCTGATGCTGGATTCCTTGCATGCGATGGGTAGCCTTCCACAGGGAGTTGATCCTGGACTCGCTTTGCTTTGAAATTTTCCCAGTGTCATTCAGTATTTGCATCTGTAGCTCCCTGGCCTGACTGAATTTATCCAAGGGCAGGGTCCATATCTGCTCCTTTTTCAGGGTCCCTAGTCATGGCTGGCACATTCCTTCCTCATCATCTCATTGCCCTGGCCCCTGAGGTTCCCTCAGATGTTCACCAGGCTGGGCCAATGGACTTGTTCTGTACTGTTTATAGCTCCTCTCCCTGCCCACAGGTACCCTGGAACCAGCCTCAGGGCGAGAAGGCAGATACACCCATGCGTGGGCATGGTACACACATACTCACAGCCTCAAGCACACCATCAATAATGCATTTTGTGCACAGAAAGCTGCCATGAACTTTATTTATGACAGAGCGTCCATGTCCCAAGGAGCTCCCAAATCCGCCTCCATGCACACTGTGATTGCTGAGCCTGTCACTTAGGGGCTCACTTATCTCTCTGGTTGTTAATAATAGATGCTTCCTTACAGCCTCAGCTTGGCAGCTTTGATTTAAGAGTGAGCTTAACTGAAGGGACTAATGGATGGGTCTGGTGTGAACCTTTTAAGCACCAAGTACTGCTCTTCATTAAGCGTGTTCTATCCTTTGCTTGGAAAAATGCCCTCCTCCAATTGCGCTGTTCACCGCCCACCCTGGGCAGCTCCTCGAGCAGACTCCTGCTTCAGGTTAACCCCCAGAGCTCCCCAGTGCAGCTCAGTCCACACGGCTCGCTTGCCTGGCTTAGACGATTGTGTGAGCGTCCAGAGATGACTCTCATTCCCCTTCTCCTCACCCGACAGGAAGTTTCCATCTCATTCCCCAGTCTGAGTGGAGAAGGAGCCTGTCCTCTCCCGGTCCATGCCACTCTCCTGCTCCACAAACGCAGACATGACATGAGAGCTGCCATCGGCGTAGCTCATGAGGAGCCAGACCCTCCACCTGATTCAGCTCTGCCTCCACGCAGACCAAGTCGCGTTGTGCTTTTCCTTTGTGCTCCCATGTTGTTTGGCAGAGGTTGGGGCCTTAGAAGGATCAGAGGTAGGAGGAGAAGCCCCCTCCCACCTGCACCCCAGTCTCCGTCCCCACTCACTCTGGCGGGCACTGATGTGGGAAGAAGGGAGGACGGGGTCCAGCTGAGCATGTGGAGCAGTGTGGCCTCCGCTAGGGGGCCTTCTGAGTGCACCAGCCAGGTAGAGAAGGCCCTGTGGGTCGCACCATTGAGCTTGCGTGGAAAGGAGGCTACGGGGTAAAATAGAATGTGCCCTGGAGGCAAACAAACCTGGTTCATGCCAGGCTCTGCCACTTTTCCAGCCCCGTGACCTCATGGAGATTCTGAGCCATCAGCGGCTCAGTCAGTACCGCCCCAGGGGCAAGGGGAGACCGTGCAGTACACGCTCCAGGGGCTCACACAATGCCCCACATGGCAAGTTCAAAGTGCAAGTCCATTTCTCTTTTATCCCCAGATCAAGTTGTGGGGGAAAGTGGCACCTTACAGAAATGTACTATGTTAGCCTCCTCTTTGTGTCTTTTAACAAACTGCAAACTTAGTGGCTCAAACCAGCACACATGTTTTCTCTTATACTTCTGAAGACGTCAGAAGGCCAATAGGACTTGGCTAAAATTAAGGTGTTGGAAGGAGTGTACTCCACTCCAGAGGGTCTAGAGCAGATCTGTTTTCTTGCCTTTTCCAGCTCCTAGAGTGGAAGGCACTCCCTGGCTCGTGGGCCCTTCTGCCTTCAGAGCCAGAAATGATGGTTGTGTCTGACAGCACATGCTCTGACATGGACCTGCCTCTGTCCTCCACCGCTGGGCCCTCCCTGTCACAGTGTGCCCCTCTGGATGGTCCACTCTCCAGGAGCCGCTCTCTATCTTAAGAGCGACAGGTTAGCAACTTTCATTCCATCGACAGCCTTAATTCCCTTTGCCATATCAGGGAACTTATTCATAGATTTCTGAGATCAGGCCATTATTCTGCCTCTCACATTAACTAAATGATGCATATTTTTACTAAATAGAAGATTTCATAATGCTTTTAAACAAGATCTGGAATATTATCCAAATTAAGATAGAAACAATCTGGTGCACCCTGGTGGAGTAGTGGTTTGGTCACTGCCTCTGGCTGAGCACAATCCACATACATCCCAAGGTCTCTGGTTCAAGAAACTGGAACTGGGGAAGCAATCAGTGATGAACAACTGAATAAAATAAAGTGTTTCTTCTCTCTCTTCTTGACTGCCTGCCTTCCTTTTAAAAAAGATAATCTGAATATATTTGGTAATATCATTATTCCTGTTGCATTTATTATTATTTTAATCAGATTTTCCTAAATAAATTCAGCTCTTTTTCCGTCCTGTGTAGCATTTTATCTCACTTTGTGTGTTTTCACCTAGAACAAGCCTCTGAGTCACTGACTTGAGGTGATCAGAGGTTGTTTGCTGTTTCACGGCTCCCTGGAAAAGACAGCCCAAACAATAAGCCACGAGAGTGGACAGGAAATGATAGCACTCTTGAATTCCTCCTTTTGCCAGAAGGTTTTTTAGTTACTCTGCTCTTTCTCCTGAACTGAGGGACTGAAGTGTGGGCGACAGGTCCTTAGCAGAGAATCATATGATGCAGCTTCCCCTGGGTCTCTGAGAAATCACTCCCCAGATGCCCCTGAGGCCACATCTAAGGAGAACCCTGGATTTCATGCCCAGCTTGCATTGGCAAGGGTTTCATATGACATAAAGCATTCCCTCCTAGCATGTTACAGAGTCGAATGTCTTCATTTATCTTCAGCAGAGATGTATTTTGTTCTTAGTGAACTCATTTTCTCATGTTTTTTGTTCGCTTGTCTAGCTTGATTGTCTGCCCCAGAACTGTGATGGGGACTCAAAGAAAACAGAGAGTAGGAAAGTCCATGGAAAGGAACAAAGATAGCTGCGTGCACTACACACTTTCTTTTTTTAAGGAAGGGAGCAGGTAGGAATGAAGGCGGATAGGCAGGCAGGAAGAAGGAGGAGGAAGAAGCATTTTATTTTATTTTTATTTCGTTGTTCATGGCACTGGGACATGAACCTTAGTGCCTGGGTTGTATGTGGACTGTGTTCCTTCAGAGGAGGTAACCTAACTGCTGCTCCATCAGGGCACGTCATACTTTCTATTTTTTTAATGGTAAATACATTGTGGTATTTTTTGAAAAATAAAGAACTACATAGTACCTTCAGTATTAAATATGTGGATTTTTAAAATCATGTGGCAGAACAGATTTGCAGATTTCCTCTTTCTTTTTTAAGAGAGAAAGGGAGAGGCGGAAGAAGCATTTTTTTAAGGAAGGAGGAAGAGGAAGAGGAATCACTTTTATTTATTTGTTTATTGTTGGTTGTTCCCCCCCACCCCAGATTCTTGGTTTTTTCATAATCTATGCCCCATCCTCTGGTTTAGCACCTGAGCCATAGGGCATGCCTAAGTGCATGGATTCGATGCCGTGGAAAACAGTGGTTTTCTGTCTTACTCTGGGTGTCTTCAGTGAAATGTCCCCCTGACTTAGTTTTGAATCTTAGCTACTGACTAGCTGTGTGACCTTGGGCAAGTTACTTCACCTCTCTGTGCTTCAGTAAGTTCTCATGTGTGAACTGGAAATTTAAGACAGTGTCTCTCTCACTGGTTGAGGTGAGCATCTGATGGGTTGTTCACGTGCTCAGCGCAGCAAGCACTCAGATGATGCCGTTGTAGTTGCTGTTTCCAGAGTCTGGAGTTCATTCCGAGACTCAGGATTGTCTCCCATCCAGGCTGGGCCGGGCACAGCTGGAGGAGTCTGGCATGTTCGGCCTGGAGAAGGGAGGCCTCCTCAGATGCAGGGTGGCTGAATCTGTGAAAGACTCCCCTGGGAAGAAGGATTGGTCTGATCTGTGTGGCTCCAGTGAGCTGAGAATAACCAGTTTGCCAGTTTCAGGACATGTTTCTAACCATATTAAAAACAAAAGCAAGACTTCCCAACAAAGATGACTCGAAGACTGAGCTCCTTGTCACTGCGAGTATTCCAGAAGAGCTAGAGACCACTGGAGGCTCTCTTTTTAAGTTCTTTCGCAGTAGAGGGCTCCTGCAGGAAGGCGAGGAGTCCCGGGAAACTGAGGCCTGACCTCGCCGGGTCTGCGCAGCAGCTGGGAGGCTCCAGCTCCCCGACACAGGGAGGAGAAAGGCATGTGTCATGTTTGGGTGGGGCAAAAGAAACTCAATTTACTTCGGAGCTTCTTTTGCAGTATTTAAAAAAAAAAATCTTTGTTGAGGTTATAATTCACATACCAAAAATGGACACATTTCAAGTTGCTACTCAGTGGTTTTTAGTATTCCTTTATGATTTCCATTTCCATGGTAATTGCTGGGCAGCCACTCGGTGACCGGGCAGGGAGGAGCCCTGGGTGCGTACCTTCCCGCTCACCCTTGCTTCCTCCCCAGGAGCAGACTTGTTTCAGTTTCCAAGGAGAATGTCATTTCCTATTACTTTTCTAAGTTCTTTGTGCTTCTTTCTCACTGGCTTGTATTCTTTCTAATGTTCATTCTCCATTTCTTCCTTCCTTGTTCAACTCTGATTTCTTTTTCTGAACATCCATCCGAGTCTTTCTTCTGATAATGGACATTTTTGTGACCAACAATCTGCCTGTTTTTTTCTGAAATCGTTCATGGGACTCAGAACCTAAAAATGTGCCCTGGTTTTGACTTCCTGTCCCCGATCCAGATTTCCAATGTGTCCATTTTAATTCATCCAGATATGTGTGCACCTTGATTGAATCTAGTTTTCAAGTTGTATTTAAAGACAATTTCTTCACTCCCTACAATTTTTTATTTTACTCTACTTTGTCCAGCCTATTTATTTTAAGGAAAGGTGCAGACGGGAATGAAGTTGAGCCGAGTCAGGAAGGGAGAGGAGGAAAAAGCATTTTATTTTATTTTTATTGAGTTGTTCATCCCAGTTACTCTCCCAGGCCCCAGGACATGAACCCAAGTCCTTGGGATGTATGTGGACTGCACTCCTTCAGAAGTGGCTGACCTAACCTCTACTCCACCAGGACACACCAGAGGCATGACTAATATGCCCATATAAGAGTAGCTTAATCTGGGCTTTCCATGCTGCTAATACTTGCATTTCCTTATTCTAATTTAAATGAAAAGTCTTAATGGTACCTATTGAAACTATTTAGCTAAACTCAATCAATGCAGCAGAATCGTATGGTTGCCCCTTTAGCTAAAGAGTCTCTAATTCTGTGTCCCGACACGGCCTGGGTACCTCTCATTTTGAAAGGTAAGCTTTCTGGGGCTGGTAGGGCTGGGCCTTCAGCTGTGGGGAGCTCCTCACATCCCTGCTTCTCTAACTCCGGCTTGGGAACAGGGTGACTCAAAATGAACAACTGCAGCTCCCCGGTGTTTCAGCTCGTCGCCACTTCCCCTCCCTGGATCAGAGACTCAAGATTACAGTTGGCAGAGGCTATGTGACAGCAGAGTGCTGCGTGCAGGTGACCATGGCTCTCAGCGTTAACTGTTAACTGTTAGCCAGCCCGAGCTCTTCACCTCATTCGTCTCCTTCTGTGAGCTTTCCTCCTCCAGGAGTCCCCGCTGGCCCTGGACCTTGGCTTTTCTCAGGCACCCCTGGTGTTGTCCTGTGGTTTGGGTAAGACACACACACACACACACACACACACACACACACACACACACCCCAAGCAGCCCTGTCTCTGAATGATCAGAGTGCCCCGGTCACCTAAAGTCAGT
>RJWH01006300.1:0-57502 GCA_004363575.1 Solenodon paradoxus
ATCTGAGCTCCCTCTTTCTTGGGGGACTCTGCCCACCCAGGCTCCTGGTCCCCTCCAGCCCCTTTTCTTTTCTGTTTTCCGTGGCACGTAATGGAAATGATGCAGAATGATCTGTGCACCCCGTTAGAGCGCCAGCAGTGCCCAGGCAGCAGTCTCGGCCCCTTCTGCCCCTGGCTAAGTAGGAGGTGCCCAGTCAAGTGGGCCCCAAGGATGAGTGAGACCAGATGGCGCCTACAGAGAGGCAGAGAGGGAGGGAGGCGGACAGAGCCCTGACTGGGACCCTCACCCTGACGCGGGCCCAGGAGGCGCTGCAGGGAGATAGGCTGGAGGTCCTGAGGGGCAGAGCCTCTGTGCTTCCAGGAACTTAGCCCGGTGGCTGGAGTCCAGGCCGGTCCCTCCCACTGTTCTGGGAAACACCTAGGTCTCCAGATAGTGGGAGGGAGGGAGCGGGTGGAGGCATGACTGTACCGGCTCCAGGAAGCTCCAGAATCTCAGGGCCTCTCTGGCCACAACACTGTCCACCCAGCTGAAGACATGGCCCTACACTGGCCCTTCCTCTTCTAGGAGGGAAGCCACAGACAGCCCCCCGGGGGGCGGGGGCGGTCAGCAACCGGCTTTTCACAACTGATCCTCTTCCAGGGAAGCAAAGGAGGAGTCACTTCCAGATAGAGAAGCAGATCCCGGAACGCTTTCCTGCAGAGCCACGATGCCTGGGAAAGAGAGCAGGGGGTCCCAGCAGGGGCCTGGACTCCTGGTCCGAGGGAGGAGGACGGGGGTCCGGACTCCGGGTCCGAGGGAGGAGGACGGGGGTCCGGACTCCGGGTCCGAGGGAGGAGGACGGGGGTCCGGACTCCGGGTCCGAGGGAGGAGGACGGGGGTCTGGACTCCGGGTCTGAGGGAGAGGGGACCAGCGGTCTCGACTGGTTTGAGGGAAGAGGGTCTTGGCTTGGTCCTTTGCTGAAAGGCAGGCCTGGCTCCTGGCCCCTGGTGGCCTCTTCCTCTCCCTTGTATTTTAGTCCATAGCACAGTAGGCCCTGAAGGAAGGGAAGCTGTTTCTTCCCTGTCCTTACAGGAAGGCTCACTCCAGAGCCCCCTCCACTGTGGGGGACCCCTTGCCATCACCAGGTGGCTCTCAGAATAAAAGGGAGACTGTGCCTGGCCCCAGAGTTTGAGGTGCCTGCTCGCTGTCCCTGTGTAATGACAGAGCTTCCAGAAGGCAAGAAGAGTGCAGCTGAGCACTCAAGTAAAGAAAAGCACTGTGTTGCAGCACCCGCGCTGGCCCGGGGTCATTGCTACCCAAGGCTGAGCAATGGGGGGCATCTAGGGGAGCTCCTTTTATACTCAGAGGTAGTGACTCATCTCCTTGGCTATGTGTGGTTTCTACTGGCAACTTTGTCAGTTATGCGCAGCTGCAGAGTGGGGAGGCGATGCTTGCTTGTCCTTGGTCATGAACAGGACTGAGCTGCAGTCTCCCGAGCACCGTGGAAAATTGCTGGCAGAGTAACTTTTGCATTGGGGTCAGGGAAAAGGTCTTCTCCCACACCTGAACCAGCGCTGTTGGGGGTCCACGGCTGACTCGGGAGACAGGTGGACACGGCACCCACACGGCCACACGAGTTCGTGTCTGGGGTGTCAGCCAGAGCCTGGAAGGAGCCTGGAGGCCCCTGAGCTCCTGGGCTGGAGGCCTTGTCCCACTCAGGTGGAGTGTCCCCTGCACCTGTGGACAGAACCCCTGGGCGCCCGCTGAATTCCCGGCCCAGCTTCCTTGGCATAGTGGGGAGCTGGGAATGTTGGGGAGCAGACGGCAGCATTGAGAGTGTGCCATCGAGGAGGCCCCAGAGGGAGGAACAGAAGCCTGAAGATCCCCTTCCGTGGTCAGGGGCTTGACTCCCATCTGTCCTTGCCAGGAGGTTCGAGATGGAGACGGGGACGTCGCACTGCCTGGTGGTTAGTGGGCTCCCAGACTGTGGGTTTCAAGGCAGCTCTCGTTTTGGTGGATGCTGCTAGGATCCTGTGATGAGGTCGGTTTTCCAGATGCCAAACTTGGGGCGCAGAGAGAGGAAGGGGGCCTGGAGAGCACACAGCACAGCTGGCGCCACCAGCAGATTCCTCTCCACACTCCCAGGCCTCCGTGAGCATTTGCCAAAAATACAGATTCCTGGGCTCCGCTCGCTTATTCTGACTCAGAGCGCCCGGGGCCCTGGGACTGACTAGAGCAATGCTCCCACGGACTGGCCTGCTCAGTCAACTTGAGATGCCCCTGATCAGGAAAAATTGTGTCCCAAAGAGAAATCACATTTTCCAGATTCCTTCCGTCGCACTCACATCAATCTGTGTGCTCTCTGTGCCTTCATGCTCTGCAGAGAAGCGTTTGTGGAAAGGGTTATAACACCCACTTTGCAGCTAAGGAAGCTGAGGTTTTGAAAGTGCTCTCGGCTCATCCTCGTGGCTCAGAAGGCGGAGGTGCTGGCCAGGTAAAGCCCAAGACCCAGGCTGGAGTCCCTGGGCCAAGGGAAAAACAAAAAAAGAGCTCTCAAACTCTTTCACTGATCGTTTCTCTTCCTAAGAAAGATTTGCACAGGGTGAGCCCTGGTGGAGTAGTAGTTTGGTCAGCTGCCTCCGGCCAAAGCACGGTCCACAGACATCCCAAGGACGGAGCGGGCATGGGGGTTGTGTGCTGGGCCGGGAAGAATAGCCAAGAACAACTAAATCAAACAAATACAATGCTCTTCCTCCTCTCTCTTCCTGCCTGCCTGTTCGCCTTCATTTCTGGCTGCATCTTTCCTTTAAAAAAAAAAGAAAAGATTTGCACGAGATTGTGCTCCACACTGGCTGGTCGCTGAGCTGCTTCCTTCATTCGCCGCTCACACAGGCATGCGTCTCTGTCACGTTGCTGAGGACTCTGCTGGGACAGACCCTGGCACAGCAGCCAGGCTGACTCCAACCCCACCTCTAGTAGCAGCGCGAGACTGAAGCGTGACCTGCTGGCTCCGGCCCTGAGCTTCCGTCTTCTGACACTGTGTCAGCAGCAGGAGGATCTGAAGCGACGTGCACGAGTCCCCAGATACCACACGCCGAGTGGTGTCCCCGCAAGCCTATGTGTGTACGTAGCCTAGCCTCTGGCCCCCGTGAATGCGATCATGTTTGGAAGAAAAGTCTTTGCAGGTGTGCTTTAATTTGTGTCTTCGCAGGATTTCCAGGTGAGGTCACTCCACAATGACAGGTGTTCCTGTGAGAGTGACACAAAGGAAAAGAAAAGAGTAGACATAGTGGGGAAGTTGGCAGGGAGACAGGCTGAGATTGAACTTTAGCATCGATAAGCTGATGGCATCCGTTTTCCAGGGCCTCTTACGAAATGCTGAGCGTGTGGTCACTTACACAACAGATGTGGATTTCCCTGCGGATCTTTTTTTAAAGGAAAGTACAGGCAGGAGTGAAGGCGAGCAGGCAGGCAGGAAGAGAGAGGAGGAGGAGCAAGCATCTTTTTTATTTTATTTCTGTTTAGTTGTTCTCACTGGTTATCTTCACCCAGACTCAGGACTTGAACCCAAGAGTGTGTGGCTTGCTCCTTGGGAGGCACGGACCTAAACGCTGCTCCACCAGGCCCACAGATCTCCAGCCTGGAGTCTAAAGTCAGGGTGTTGGCAGAGATGTGGATTTGAGGGCTGAGTCACTCCTCGCACCTCCTGGGAATTTTCATCATCCTCCGATGTGTGGAAATGTTACCCAACATCATCTCCATGCAGCGGCTGTGTCCAGCTTCCCCTCTTCATCCTGCACCAGAGCCCACCCTACTCCAGTGTGACCTCATCTTAACTTAAATACTTCCATCTGCAGCTGCCGAATATCCAGTTAATATCACATTCAGAGATACTGGTCCCCAGTATCAGCATAAGAATCTGGTGGGGGACACAAATCCTTAACTCCAGGGATTCCCGACAGCTGGCTGAAAGGAGGTGCAGGAAGGCTCTGCCTCTGAGCCCCCAGAAAGCAGCCCCCTTCCCACACCTTGATTCCAGACTTCTCACTTGCAGAACACGAGAGAATACATTTCTGTGTTTTCCAGCTGCTCTGTGGAGCAGACTCCATGAGCCCCGTGCCAAGTGCAAAGAAACATGCACTAAGCTGGGTTCCAGTCCTTTCCCTGGAGAAGGTTGTGGGGACCTTCCTCTTCCCGGACCAGGATGGATCGCAAATGCATGTTTCCTCTCCTCCTTCCCCCAGGCCCAAAATTTCAGAGTAGCGTCTGCAGAGTGATTCCCCAATCTGGATTGCCAAAGGGAGATGCAATGAGGAAGGAAGACCGTTAGGACAGATAATTCTGAGCACAGTGACATACCTTTGTGGTCTGGGCCACAGAGACAGAGAATGCAGAGGACAGAGGCCAACAGGTGGAACTAGCCATGGCCTGCATCGCAGGGACTCCCACTATCCGCTTCGTGCTCATGAGCTCGATCCAAAAGGCCTCCCTTCAGTAATTATTATAGCTCCTGGTGAAAGAAGAGAAAACAGTTCAAAAAGAGAATTGGGTGCACCCAAGTGGCATAGTGGTTAGGTCTGCCGCCTCCAATCGAGTGCAGTCCACGTGCATCCCAAAGACCTGGGTTCACATCCTGGAGTTGGGGGGAAGCAATCAAGATGAATAACTAAATAAAATAGATAAAACGCTTCTCCCTCCTCTCTCTTCCTGCCTCTGCTTGCCTTCATTCCTGCCTGCACCTTCCCTTTAAAAAAAAAAAAAAAGGGAATTGACTTGTCTAAGGTGACATAAGTCATGACAGAGTTGGGATTCAAACCCGATTCTTACAGAATCCTAAACACGTGTGCTTTCGGCACACTGGCGTGCTGGTGTGTGCTTAATGATGGGTCCTCTTGCACTTGAGTGGCATCTGAAGTGTGACCAGTCGTGTGGGATTTAACCCTTGAACTTCCAGGGTCAAGTGCAAATTCCAGACAGTGCTACGACTGAGTTGAATTGTAGGACACCCCGCTGGTTTCCACTGAGAACTGGAGAAAGTATTGCTATAGGGAACTCCGCCCCACTGCCAACACTGGTGTTAGAAATGTTGTATGAGTAGGAAAACAAGTAGATTGACTTTGAAGAAAAGTCTGTCATCTCTGTGAATGGATCAAGAAGATGTGGCTCATCTATAACATGGAACACTACACAACCCTGGGAAGAGATGAAATCCTCTCATTTGACTCCATATGGATGGATCCAGAGGGGATGGTGCTAAGCGAAAGAAGCCAAAAGAAAAGAGGTACCAGATGACCTCACTCATAGGTGGAATGTGAACAGACAAAACAAAGGAAAAAGATGAAACAAAACCAACCCTGAAGCATTTGCAACAGAACTGAGGTGACCAACAGGGAATGGGGCGGGCGGGGGCACATGGTGGTGGAGCCCACGGGACAATGGGGAAGAACACTCATGATGTGGTGGAGGCAGGGTGAGTTGACATATATCTAAGGAATGTTGAATGGTGTCAGGTGCATGTCTGAAGGTAATCCTCAAGGAAAGTTCACATGAGAAGCCAGGTGTCCCTTGCTATGTAAGTAACTAATTCTCATTGACTAGTAGATTATTTGTGGATGAGAAGCTGTCACTACCTCATAGAAGTTTGGCACTTTATTAAAAAAATAAATACAATACAGATTGAAAAAAAAAAAAAAAAGTCTACCATCTCTGGTTTTTATTGCTGGCCTCTGATTCTTCTCATCTCAGTCATTCTTTTCTTTTATTGTCCTGAATCTCTGAAGGAGAAAGAGCCTGATACCCAGATTCATTGACTCTTGACAGTTAAGGGACTTCCTGCCTCCCCCAGGAAGGAAGGGGGCTGGCTTGGTAAGGGTAAAGCTACAACACATCCAGGGTTTCTGTCTCATCTGATTGGTTCCAGCTGCAATGTCCCGCCCCTGAGTCCATCAATAAAGTCTGTGTCTGCCCTTCCTTCTGAGTTACTTCACAGGAAGCAGAACTCAGCCACAGTTGGTGGTAAGTGGTGGTGGGCACGGGAGATTATTTCAAAATTATTGTTTGAGCATCCATGATGCCTCCCAAACTCTAGACCTGGCCTGTCCTATCTTGTATCCACTAGTCATATAGAAGTCCTGGCTAATCCTACATGAGTTGTACTCTAAGTGTAAATGTATTTAGAGTAATCAAAGGCTTCGTATGAAAAACAATGTAAAATAGCTCACTGAGAGATCATTCTTACATTGGCTACATTTTTTTTTAATGACGCTTTTTTGGATTGGTTGGTTTAAATAGACTGTATTATTAAAATTCATTTCTTTCACTTTGTAGAAAAGAATTCTGTGTCACAGCTATGGTCCCCACTTACGTTTCTCTTACACAAGTTAGAGAGAACATCGAGAAAACTTGGGGTCTGGTGGAGGTTATCTACTCATGTGGAGGACATTTCAAATAGAAAAGAAATGAATGGGATGATCAACACAAAGAGCATCTGGTGACAGGCTGGGTTGACTGCTGGTAATGAGGCCATGTGGGGCCTCTGTGAGGATGACACAACTAAGTTGTGAATATTCAGAAAAAGAGGAACGTGGGAAGCCGGTAATAAAGAGTAGGAATAATGGAGGCGGACATCCTCAGACAGTGATGAGCTTGACCTGTTCTAAAAACCAAAGGAACTCTGTGAGATGAGAGTGGGGGTGTGAAGTAGGAAGGATGGACAAGGCAGATGGAGGAGTTTGGAAGTCAGTGGAGGGTGCTGAGCCAAATTATGTCATGATAAAATGTGTTTTTAAAAGATCACTTGACCTTTGTCTGGAGAATGGATGAGTGGGGAGCTAAAGAGCAGGAACAAGCTTGGTGTAAAGTTGCAAGTGGAGCAAGGGCCATGGACTAGAGGGTGGTGGTGGAAATGGTTGCCAGGTGTGGACTCAGTTGCTCTATGCATAGAATGGATGAACTTGGATTCAGTTGGGTTGAAGGAAAAGAGAAATGCAGGATACGTCTCATTTGGAGCTTTAATAGCTGAATATTTGAGTTACAAATAGATACAGACTATTGGGAGAGTGGCAGATTTGGGAGGATGGAAGAGTGAAGAGTTTGCCTGGGGCAATGTTAGGGGTAGGGTGCCTGTAGGGTCTCTGTGGGGAGATGTCAAGAAGACTGAGGGTTAGATCAAGACTGGAGCTGTGGGGGGAAGCCAAGGATGATGAGTTAGAGGAGAAGGTATCAGTACAATCTCATAAGCTATGAGACTGGATGATATTCCCCTATGTCTAGAGGATGGGCGGGGGGAGGTAGGTACAAATCCTGGGATACCCCCACAATTCAGAGTTCAATTTAGAGGAGAAGAGCTAGTTAATGGGACTAAAACATGGAAAATTGAGCTAGAGAGACAACAAAGAACTTGTGTGTTCAGGTTATATGTCAAGGCATGAGAGAAATGTGTCTTAAGAAGGAGGAAGGGTTAAATGGGTCTGGCGTCACGGAGACACCAGGATCAGAACAAAGAAGGGGCCACTGGATGGGACAACATGGAGGCCTGAAGCCCATTCAGTGGAGCACTAAGAACTGAATCCAGTTGAGTGTGCTTAGGAAAACGTGTCAAGCAAGGAAGTGGAGAGACTCTCTTTGAGTTTGGCTGTGAATTCTCTTCACAGAAATAACTCTTTTGAGAGAAATAAGGCTGAAGTTGTAATGGGATATGGGCCAAGGATGGTTTGTTTTGAAAGAAAGAGAATATCGTCATGTTTAAGTTGTTGACCTAAAACTTCAGGAACAATTAAAAGGGCAGAGTGTTTATTTGGGACCAGAGGGTTGTAATTCAGGATACACGTATTTAGGGAGAAAACCTAAAATGTGCCCCCGGGAGGTAGATGGAAAGAAAAAAAAAAAGAAGATGAGATAAGCAGTTAAAGAAAAGAGATGATTTATATTAACAAGCTTAACCTATTTTAGGCTATTCATAACTAGTTACTGATTCCCTAGAAAATATAAAAAGGGGACCTACTGAATCACCTAAAAGTCCATAATGATCAGTTCTGGCACTTGGGATGACTTACCAAACACGTGCTTGCTTCACAGTTTTTAAAACAATTGCTTTCCATGCAGTACAAGGGTCTCTGACTTGGTTCATAGGAGACAGGTAATGCGATTTCTCCGTAAAGGGCTCTCCAGCTCCATTTGAAAATAACCCCATTACTATCAACTTTCCAAACTGTGGGAGTGAGAATAACCTAGTAGAAAGAAAATCTTGGTTTGGGGGGCTGGAAAAGGAAAAGGACCATGGAGAAAGAGAGTTCTGAAGAGAGATAGGAACTCAGAGCAAGTGTGAGAGAAATGAACAAAACTCTCACTCCCTGAAGATTGGAAATTTGGGAGAAGGGAAGACTGAAAATTTCAATTTTGCATTCTCTTGGTAAAATACAAGGCAAAGGCATCCTCTGAAAGCAGAGACGGGAGAGGAAGTTAGGAAGTTTGGGGAGAAAGAAGAAATGAAGCAGTTATTCAAAGCACGAGGATGCAAATATACTAAAGAGAGAGGAAATGTCTACTTTCCACTTGAAATCTGTGGTTATAAGTTGAGTTGCATCATTTCATAACTGTGACACTGGGCAAGTCCCTCCCCTGTCAGAGCCAGGGTTTCCTCTTGAATTACACAAAGATGATACTTATCCAAAAGCAAGGCTATTGTCATTAGACTGTAAGATATACATCGATTGGCACATATTAGGGGCTCACCAAAGAGCTACCACCAAAATCAGAACGACCGCATCTGTGGTCCCGAGTTCTGTCCTCCCCGCTGGAATGAAGGTGGGGCCATCATTTTACAGCTGTCCTCACTGGCCTTTCCCCAGCGGTCATCAGACAAGCATCTTTCCTTGTTGTATCAACATTTTGAAACCAATAATTTAGAGATGATTGAGCACATCATCTCTTCTGAGTGCTTTGTAGGGTGCTTAGTGAGACGGTAGAGAGCCTGACTCTGTCGGGAAAGGTTGAGGGAGAAGAAAGTCAAGTGGACAATTCCAGAAGAATGTGATTGAGCTGAAAGCCTGGCTCTAAGTCTTCCTATCCAGGGGCTGTAAACAGTTCATGTAACTAAAGTCGTAATGGCCTCATCTGTACAATGGTTATGCTTATAGTGCACATATTCTGTATTCACAACGTCATAGAGTATGCACACGAAATCCCCAAGAGCCACCTGAGATGACCTGTGGCAACATCAAAAGAGAAACTCTTGGGTGTCCTCTTGTGGCTTGGAGGCTAAGGTGCAGGTCTTGTAGAGCCTAAACTGGGGTTCCCCACCCAGGGCTGGGGTAAGAGGAGAAAAGGTGGATGGATGCTCTTGGCACATGGAAAAATATTCATAAGCAGTAGCTACTATTGTTATGAGTCTGGATCTTGACCTGGCCTTGAGCTTCTTCAATGCATGACTCAAGACTGAGACCCAGGACCCAGCACAGAGTCTGGAGAGGACCAAGAGTTCCCATCTGCTAAAGACTCACTGGGCTGTACCTAAAAGCTTTCTGTGTCTATTCTCAATTCATCCTCACCTGAAACTCAGTCTTCACATTCTGCAGAGGAGGGAATGGAAACTTGAAGAGATGTCACTAAGAACTCGTATTGGGCAGGTGTCAGGGACAAGATGAGAACACAGTTTTATCTAACTCAGAGCCTGACACTCTTTACACAGTAACAGTGATTCTCAACTGGTGCCCTCTGGGGACAATGTGTCATTGTCACAATTGGAGGGGGGCTGCTATGGCAACCAGTGCAAAGAGGCCAGGGATGCTGTTAACATTCCACAAAGCACAAGATAATCCCCACAACAAAGAATTATTCAAACCCCAAAGGTATGGATGCCAAGGTTGAGAAACCCTGCATGACATTATTCTCTGTCCCACTGAAAACCTCAGTGAAAGTGACTGGTAGAGAAAGAAAAGGATGGAAGGGAGGGAGGGATATCATCATGCTAGGGTATGATCATCTCCAGCCCATCTTGAGATGAGCATTTTTTTCTTTTTGTGGGAAAGGTGCAGGCAGAAATGAAGGTGGGCAGGCAGGCAGGCAGGCAGAAAGAGGAGGAAAAAGCATTTATTTATATTGAATTGTTCACACTGGTTGTTTCCTGAGACCCGGGACTTGAACCTGCGCTCCTTCACAGACAGCTGACCTAATTGCTACTCCACTGGGGTGCATGGAGATAAGCCTTTTAAAAGGTAATACTTCAGAAAGTGGAAAAGACTGTGGCTCTGGAATTGGTTCAATCCGGTTTTTAATTTGCTGCCTTCAGTGACTACCTGGCATGATACTGAACAAACTACGAAAATCCCTGAGCCATGGTTTACGCTGGTAAAAGAGGGATGACAGTGGATGGCTGGCAATATTATCGATTGTATTAACTATGAACAGGGCTCAGTCATTGCTATTTATCTTAAGAAGTGAGAATGGTTCAAAGACAAGAGGAGTATCAGTTTTTAGAGGCCATAGAAAATCACTCTGGATTTCATGCAGAAAGTCTAGGGTGGAATTTATAAATATACATTTTAACAGCCACTGGGATGTTTCTGACAGAGCTAACAGAACACAGTCCGAGGACATTCGATGAAATGGCACAGACATGGGGTCACACAGACCTCTTGGTTGAATTTGCATATGATAGTTATAGATGTGACCTTGTACAGAGCCGGGGACTATATATATATATATATATATATGTGTATTTTTCCCTTTACTTATTTAAAGAAAAGGTGCAGGCAGGAATGAAGGCAAGTAGAGACAGGCAGGCAGGAAGAGAAAAGAGGAAGAAGCACTTTATTTATTTTATTTAATTGTTCATCTTGGTTGTTTCTCTGGGTCTTGAATCAGGGACTTTGGGATGTATGTGGATTGGGCCTGTTTTTAACCGCTAACTTATCAGCGTGAACCATTAGTCTCTTTCTAAAGAGTGAGAAAAATCTGTCCCAGAAGCTCCCCAGGATGCCTTCCTATGGTGTTACTGTCCAGCACGCACCGTGCACATTGCTTAAACAATCCCTTGCAAAACACAGGACATTCCAGCTACTAGTGAGACTCATTGGGATTCACCTCCAAGAATGGAAAGAAGGACATCTTTCCTAAAGGTTGAGTTAGGAAACAAAATTGTGGCCCAGAGAATAATAGGGATGGGTGATGGGTGTCAGCCGTAACAGCCATCCAGTTGACAGTTGTCCAGTGGAGGAAGGACATGAAAGTCAGATCAAGCTGTATTAAAGTCCATTCTCTGTCACCTACTACTTAAGCGACCTTCATCAGGTTTCGTAATTGCTCAGAACCTCAATTCTCCTTATGGAAACTAGAGAGGATTAACATTACTGAGTTATATGTAGGTGAAACTGGTCACTATGCATAACACCCAACACAAGGCATGGTCTCTAAGGAGGACCCATACATATTATTAAAGAAATTCATGGCTCTGGTACTCTTTGTCTCACAGGACACTAAAGCTATATGGTGGGTGAACATTCTTTGCAGCCCCTAGGGAGAGGAGCTCCCTATCCAGCAGACCTTGAGAACACAGAGGGTTGAATGTAGGGTGAATGTAATCATTGCTGACTCCCTCTGACACAGAAGCCCTAGGAGGCTGCATGTCACTATCTCTTACCCATAACCATTCCAGCTCCTCTGTAACTGACACTCAAACCATACTCTACAACTTGAACATAAATACAAACTAAACAGTAGATCAAGCGTTCTCATGCGGGGGGAAGAACAGGAGCTGGGAATCCGGATGAACCGGAACCGCAGGGCCTTGCCAAGCTGGGCAGCACTGATGAGTTGAGTCAGGGGTGAAAGACAATGTAAAACTACTCACACAGTCTAGTTCTTCCCTCTTTCAACTGAAGCTGCCATCCATCAATTTTCTGCTCTCCATGTACCTTCAGCCTAGTATTTCTGCTGGTGGACAAGAGTCTTGTAACGCTCTTGGGTGAGCAATCAGTCTGATGGGTGGAATGCCTACAAATAATTATGGGAACATCTAAAAGAGTGGCCATGTCATAGCAGACCCAGGCACAAGGCCGCGCAGAGCGTGCGCCCTGCTTGGCGTGTGAGTTGCAGTGGAGGCTGATGCTGACTGTGATGGGAGCGCTGTAAGAGCGTCCCACAGCTGAGCAATGACCATTGTTGAAACGTTTCAGGTGTGGCCAAGATGACAAACAACTCTTCCATCTCTCTGAGTGAATCTGAGTTATTCCATGAGTCTGCCAGCCAAACCGCTCTGAGAATCTTCTCATTGGTGGTGCTCGGGATCGCCTTTGTCCTTGGCATCGTGGGTAACGGGCTTGTGATCTGGGTGGCTGGGTTCCGGATGACACGCACGGTCACCACTATGGGTTACCTGAACCTTGCCTTAGCCGACTTCTCTTTCATTGCTACCCTACCATTCCTCATCGTCTCCATGGCCATGAAAGAACGGTGGCCCTTTGGCTGGTTCCTCTGCAAGTTAATCCACATCGTGGTGGACGTAAACCTGTTCGGAAGCGTCTTCCTCATTGCTTTCATCGCCCTGGACCGCTGTATTTGTGTTCTGCATCCAGTCTGGGCCCAGAACCATCGCACAGTTGGTCTGGCTACCAAAGTGATACTTGGACCCTGGATTCTTGCCCTAATCCTCACCTTGCCCGTCATCATCTTCATGAACATAGTGGATGCCAGGGATGGGAATACATACTGTACTTTAGACTTTGCATCCTGGCGTGAAACATTGCAGGAAAAGGTGGAGTTCATCATCGTCATGCTTACAGTCAGGGGGATCATCCGGTTCATCATTGGCTTCAGCCTGCCGATGTCCATCGTCGCTGTCTGCTATGGGCTTATTGCTGCCAAGATGCGAAAAAACGACATGATCAAATCCAACCGTCCCTTCCGGGTCCTCTCTGTGGTCGTGGCTTCTTTCTTTATCTGTTGGTTCCCCTTCCAACTGGTTGCTCTTCTGGACACGATCTTTCTCAAAGAGAGGCTTTCTGGTCAGTACAGAATCCTTGAGGACCTGAATAACCCAGTGAGCTCCCTGGCCTTCTTCAACAGCTGTCTCAACCCCATGCTCTACGTCTTCATGGGCCGTGACTTCCGGGAGAGACTGATTCAATCCCTGCCTGCCACTCTGGAGAGAGCCCTGAGCGAGGAGTCCCTCCAGACCAATGAGATAGCAACCAAATCTGCTTCGTCTTCTGACAAGGTCGAGCTAAAGGCAATGTGAGGTACTCTGGGGGACATTTTTGAGTTCTACGTGTCCCCACCCTACTCCTGCATTACTACCAGCTCCATCTTGACTGGGGAACTCTTCGTCATCAGAAATACTTTGGTGGCCCCCAATTTGGGGGGGAGAAAGGGGCATAAGGATATCGTCTCTTTGGTTTAGTTTTGGGACCTCAGCTTATACTCTGGGGTGAGTGGAGGTGGGAAAAAAGTACTAGGGATGAGAAGAGAGAATTTGTAAAGTTTAAATCAGAGTATATTAAGGGGAAAATATTATTATTTCACCCTCAAATGCTGTAGGTTTTTAAGTTTTTTTTCAGATACAGAAGTTTCTTTATAGTCCTAGTTATCTTTTTTAAAATATGAATGGTTATTGGATTGTATCAAATGCATTTTTTGCATACATCAAGAAGATCATATTATTTTATCCTTTTACTTATATCACCATGAATTCCATTAAGTGTAAATGTTAACTGACCCTTGTATACTATGCTTGGTCGTGATGTATTTTATATATTCATAGTTTGTCTCATTAGACTTGTTCAGAATCTCTATATGCGTGGCTATGTAAAGATGGAGCTGTTATTTTACTTGTATCTAATATCATTGCCAGGTTTTACATCAAACTTAAAATGATATTCTAAAAAATAAAAGTTGAGAAGTGGTTCCCCTGATATTATTCTCTGATATTATACCCTTTATAAATTATTAGAGAAATTTGTCAGTGAAGCCATTTGGGCCTTTTTTTTTTTTTTAATAATAATTATTGGACTAATCACATTTTCTTTTTCCACTTCTATCAGTTTTGGTGAACTATGACTTTCAGGGAATTTAAGCATTTCATCCAAACTGTCCATTTTATGGGTATGAGACAGGATAATGATGGTGCAGAACACATATTCACAACAGTGAGAATGTAAGCTAGCTGAGGGCAGGAATTTTGCCTGTATTGTTCACTGATGGATACCTTATGTGTAAAATAGCACCTGACATGTGATAGACACTCATGAAAAACTAAATGCCTAAATCAATAAACAATCATATCACCTATCTGTCAAGTAAGAAAATTTGAGGTCTAGTAAGAATGATCTCTGATCCTTCCATCATGAATTGGGCCTCAGCCAGTGACTTCTCACCACCATGCCTGCCATTTTTACAAATCCTCACACACCTTACATTTTCAGGTATACCTGTGGTTTTGAATTTCTGCTTCAAGTAAAGTACTCTGGCTAAATTTGCCTGATGAGTTTGTTCTGGAAGAAATCAATCCACAATAGTCCTCAGCTTTTTATTTTACAAAGAATCAAAAATTGTCCTCCATTCTTTCCTAACACACTGGCAAAAGAAAGAACTCAAAAGGAAAATGAAATCTTTTTACCAGAAGTCCTCCACCCACTCCTGTTTTACTCGGTCACCCTCTCCTTTCCTTCATGTCACCTCCAAAGTGTCTTTGTTTCCAATGCAGGACAGTTTACCCATCTCATTTGCATTCTTGACTCCTAGAAATACTTTCTAGTTCCCAAGAAATATACATTCTTCAATGCCCAAGTAAGGTTGACCATAGAAATAATGAACAAGTAAGTACAAAATGTAAAAAGGCAAAGCCAGGAGCTCGGATGACGTACACCCTTAGAGAGAAGTGCTTCCAAATTGGCTACTAAAGAAACATCCTCCACTGCAGGTCAGGGACTATTTCTACCCACCGGCCTTGGTTAACTGCACTAGAACAGTGCCCACTATATCCTCTTCTCCATTTTACTTTTCTTCATTTGGAATTTGGAGGTGTCTTGTGTTCATTGCACCATTATATACCAGGTTTCTAGAAGCCAGGGATTCTTTTAAGTGTCTGGATTGCTTGCCACAATCAAAAGCTTCTACATGTTTTTGCATCTATAACTCCAAAGAAAACTTTGGAGCGCTCACCTCTAGGAAGGATGGTTCCACTACTATTTAGAGAGAAGCATAAACAGGGATGTTGACCAGAGAGAAGAAGTAGGTTGTAATCGAGACCACCAGCTTCCTACCCCTTATTCATCCCCTTCCTTCATTAGCAGAAATGAGTGGAAATTCATCAGCCTAAAATGCCTTTTTTTTTTTTTTTCAGTCAGCCTTGAAATGGATGTAAGTAAATTCTAAGCAGTGAAATGCAATGGTTGTATCATATTACTATATAATGGACAGATCAACACAGATCAATCCGGTGAAGGAATGGTTAGTTTGTCTGGGTATAATAGTGATGCTGTAGCTATTGTTTCTAAAGTCCTTATCAGTTGGAGACACAGACTGAAGTAATTTTTATAGGGCATTTGATATTTGGTTTAAAACACTCCAGTGTAGAAAAAAGGAAAAACTCATTACTTTTCTTTATTGTTTTAACAGGAATTTCAATTACATACAAAATGTAAAGAAAATACTACAATGAATCACTAGTTTCACTAAGATAGACATTTAAAAAATAAAGGCTTCGGACAATCACTCTATGACCTAAACTGTCCACCTAGACAAATGTCCCACTGCAGAGCTTTTGGACACAATGGAGAGGAGGGGGCGCTGCAGGAGACTAAGAAACTCAGAGAGAGAGAGTGATAGAAAGGTAGGGTCAGGGGTCAACAGCCTTGCAGACTGAGAGCCCTGAATACTCTCGCTTCCACCTATTTATTGGGTTCATACATAGAATTGCTTCATGCAGCTTACACAAACAATTTTATCTTTAATTGAATTTGCTTATGCAGCCTTTTGCTGTCTAACTACATAACAGTATCTAACTTGTTTTGGGGAGTGAACAGTTACAGAAATACTGCCCCAGTGCTTTCCCACGGTGGCCTTCACCCAGTGCTCCAGGCCTGGTGTTCTTTGATGTCCAGCCAACTCCCACTTCGTCCTTGCTCTACTTTCTGACCCCAACATTAAGGTGATTACCTGTTCTGATAAGATGGGAAGGTAAACTTGGAGGGGCTTATATTGTTTAGTCAAGAGAAATTATTAAATGAAAATTTAATATACAATCAATAGCTTGAAACATTAATCAGAGAACTATAAAATTGTTTGTGTGCTTTGCTTTCTGACAATTGTATTTATTTGCATATTTAATAATTTCTATAATTCTACCTATTTCACAATAGTAGAAAAACTCCTTCCTCCTTACAATACCTGTGAAAGCATGCTTGCTCAGATTCTTTATAGATTTTTGTCCTCAATTTCAATTCTCTAATCCAGCATAGACAAATTTCATGCCAACAACATCCCTGCAATCAATACATATATAGATGCTTCTTCCACTTTGTTCCCTGTGGGCTACATTCAACTGATATTTATTGGAAAAAAGTTTTCCCTTCTCTGGTTTTCTACCCAGTACCATTCTCTGATAATGAAGTGTCAGTTTTAAAATAAAGTATGTTGGTATCTTCTGCAGTCATGGGGTTTCACACCATATAAACTCTGTGGGCTAGAGCTGATTCCTTTCAATGAAATCTTGTGAATGTTTACTTCATTCATGGTGTCTCTCCTCTATGAATTTGTTGATGTGAAATGAGGCTGAATTTGTGGGAGAACATTTTCCCACAGTCACTGCATACATAAGGCTTCTCACCAGTGTGAGTTCTTTGGTGTATCATAAGATGTAATTTCTGGGCAAAAGCTTTCTGACTTTCATTGTATTCACTGGGCTTCTCTCCTGTATGTTTTCTAATGTAAAACGAGGCTAAACTTGAAAGGAAAAATTTCCCCACATCCACTGCATCTTCAGGGATTCTCTCCTGTAGGGATTTTATGATGAATAATGAGACTAAACATGACAGAATGCCAGGATTTCTGTCTGGGAGAATAGGGGAGAAGGAAGGGGGCCGTGAAAGATTGAGAAAGGCAAAAAACTAAGATAGAGTGAAAGCAAGGTCAGGGGGTGAACCATCTCTGAGGACTGTCACCCATGTATCTGACTCCTTGCGTATTTATTGTCACTATACAAGGGAGTTGTTCTTTGAAAAAGCACAAGACGTAAATTGACTATTTTTACAATCATGGTTCACAAAGCTGCGGTCACACAGAAGGCTGTGTGTACAGGTACACAATGCCTCAGCTACCTGTCTGACTTTCAACTGCCTGCTAAGTCTCGGCCAGTCAACAGAAACCCCTCCAGCCAAGGTTTTCCTCGCTGGCAGGCACCTGGCATTCCAGGCGCCAAGGTCTCTGTTTCACGGCCAAAGCACTGATTATCTAAACTAAGGTTTTCCCTTGTTTCCACAACAGAAACTTTCTCTACATTGAAGACATTCCTAAGCTTTTCTCTCCTGAATGAATTCTCTGATGTATAAGGTTGAAGGCTCTGTGGCATTCACTGCATTCATAAAGTTTATCTCCAGTGTGAGATCTTTGATGAATAGTGAGGTGAGACTTCTGGGTGAAAGCTCTCTGACAATGATTACATTCATAGGGTTTCTCACCTCTATGAGTTCTTTGGTGTAGGATGAGACTAAACTCGAGAGAGAACATTTGTCCACATTGATTGTATCCAAAGAGTTTCTCTCCTGTTTGAGTTCTCCAGTTAGTATTGAAAAGTGACTTCACACTAAAACCCTTTCCGCGTTCACTGCAATAATAAGGTTTCTCTCCTGTGTGATTTCTCTGATGTCTGATGAGCTCAGATCTCTGGATGAAGGCCTTCCCACATTTGTTGCATCCGTAAGGTTTTCTGTCTCAATAAATATTTAATGCAAGATCAAGCTAAACTTAAGGGGTATGTTTTCCCACATTCATTGCATCCATCAGGTTTCTCCCTCACTTTAGATCTCTGATGAGCAATGAGCTCTGATTTAATGCTGAAACTTTTCTTACATTCATTGCATATATAGGATTTCTCTCATGAATGAGTTATTTGATGTAAAATGAGTTGTGAATTGTCACTGAAGCTTTTCTGACATATATGAAACTCAAAACAATTCTCTACTGTGTGAGTTTTCTGATGTTTACTAAGACATGATTTAGCAGTAAAGTCTTTCCCACATTTATTACCCTCAGTAGCTTTCTTTCTTGTATGGGTTCTCTGATATAAAATGAGATGGGACTTATGGTTGAAGATTTCCTGACATCTATTGCAACCACAGGTTTCTCTCCTATGTGTTGTCTCTGATGCTTAATGAGGTCTGCCTTCTGAGAAAAGGCTCTCTTGCAGTCACGGCAGTTACAGTGTTTCTCTCCTATTTGAATTTTCCAATGTCTAATAAGCAGTGACTTAAGACTTAAAGCTTTTTCAAAGTCATTATATTCATTGTATTCTTCCCATTATGACTTTTCTCAGCCTTAGTATAAAGAAATAATTTGTTAGAACCATGACTTTCCATTTTATTTCTTAGATAACTTTTATTAAAAAAAATGTAGTCTAGATTAGGTTTCAAATGTTTTCCAAGTATGTCCAGTATATGAGATCTTTGTGCCATGGGGACATCAAAGTTTATGCTCAGATAAGACATTTTTCCACTTGCATTATTTTTGAGGTGATGCTCCATAGTTTCAAGGTTGCCTTGGTTTTCTTGGTGCCAATATGTTTGATTATCAATTTGCCAGATATCTCCTAGAAAGATCAGTGAATTTACAATGACAATGTAATATAAGACATAGAATCTCAAAGCAAAGGCCAAGGAGAAAAGGAGAAATGACATTACAGGTATACAACAAAAGTCTGAGACATTTATAAGTGGCAGGAGGGGAAAAAAAAAAAAAACTACAAAGAGATATGGGAGAGATACAAAATGAGCACAAGAGTTGAGAATTATTAATGTTTGAGTGCATATGAAAAAAGAGCTATAACTATGGATGGGAGGGTGGATAGAGAAAAGGGGAAGGCAGGTGAACTGAGAATGCAAAAGAGAAACATTAGAAGAACATATTCCAGGATGAACTAGACAGGGATATAAGAAGAGTACATAAAAGAATGAACTGCAGCTCAGTGGCTCAGGTGCAGGTTATGAAAGCTGTGGACCTGGGTTCAAGACCTGAGGCCAAGACAGAAAACAAAACATAAAGAATAGAATGTGTTCTTTCAGAAGCCAAGCAAAAAAGATCTAATATGAAGAGTTTATAAAAATGGAGTCAATGTTAGTGGAAGCTCTGAGTCTTTGTTCTAAATCATATTCAGAGGTTAAACTTTCCAGAAGACTTCTCCAAACATTTTAGAGGTACCTCCCTATTTCTGACCAGCTGTCATTTTACTCCATTTTTCCTTTAGAGCTTATTTTTCACTCACCTGGATGAATGTGACTGGATTTTTTTTTCTCTATTATCCATGATGTTTCTTGCTCCAACTGGCAGAATGCATATGCTTTAGTAACTTGATAGCCTACTCAAAGAAAATTATAGAGAACACCTGGACCCAAGTATTTGAGCTATAGGGTCTCTGAAAAATGGGGAAGATTACTGTTGTGGGGAGAAAATAGAGCAAGGTCAAAGTTGGAGCTGGCAGAATGTCAAGGACACCAGGCCCAGAGTATTGAGTGAAGGCCGCCATGTGAAAACACTGGGACAGTGTATTTGTAACTGTTGACTCCCCAAAATAAGACAGATACAGTTATATAGTTAGAGAGCAAAGGCTGCATAAACAAATCCAATGTAACTGTAAATTTGCTTGCATAAGCTGCTTGGAGCAATGCTGTGTATGAACTCAATAAATAGGTGGAGGGCAGGATGTTCAGGGTTCTTCAGTCCGAGAGAGGCTGTTGGCCCCCTGATCCCAGCTTTCTATCATCCACTCTCTCAAGTTTCTCAGTCTCCTGTGGCATCCCCTTTCTTGCCACCCCTGTTCCTGGAAGCAAATCCTGGCAGATTACATTTAATGGCTAAACAATTTGCATCTTGGCAAGTAAAGGCCTTACACTTTGCAAGCAAAAAACAACCTGTTAAGAGATCAGAAATGTATTATAATCTATGACATATGAAGCTCAAGTCTGAAAAAGTAAGGCACTTATAACGTTCCACCCCTTTTCCACACTGAGAAAGGAAAAGGAATTGATTGCCCAAATAAAACAGATTTTATTTGCCAAAATGACCACAATAGTATCTCCCTTTCCAAAAACTCTCGTGCAATGTAACCTATCACACTCCCATCCACAGGTGGAACCTACTCTGCTCCCCTTCAATCTAGCTGGTGTTCCGCGACTTGCTCAGGACTAACAGCATGCAGCAGAAGTGACATGTACTACTTCTGAGGTTAAGGCCGAAAAATGTCATGTAGCCTTAGTATTATACTGAAATGAAACAGTATGCTGATGAAATTCACAACTCTTGGGGAGATCATGCACACGTGCTCAGGTTAACAGCCTTGGCTAACGGCATCTTGAGGAGGGAAACAGACATGGGAATGAAGAAGCCACCAGAAGATTCCAGTTTTCAACCTTCTGAGTCTTCCCAGCTGAGGTTTCAGACATCATGATGTGGAGACAAGCTGTACAGTAAAGGAGTAACAAAGCGAGTCTTGATTATCTATACCCTGCACACACCAAAGAAAGGTTGGACACTTGCGTATTCATGGCAGGTAACCTCCAAGTTCTTGAAATATCATTGTTTATCTGGGAGCAATGAGCCACACAAGAAAGGCTAAGCTAATAATGTGATTAATTGTGGGATGTGGGTCAAGGATGATACTGTAACGGCTTGGTTTTTGAAAGGGCTGGAGACTAGAAACTAAGGTCAGCCATTCATACGGTCAATTGCCTATACGATCAATTCCAAACAATAATCCTGGACGCCAAGGCTAGAATGCACTTCCCTGATTGGCAAAACTCAGTCTGTGTTGTCACACATCATTGATGAGAAAATGAAACACTGTCCATGTAACTCTACTGAGAAAGAACAACTTTCATCTTGTGTCTCCTGAGCCTGGTCTTAAGCATGTTTCTTTCTTGCTGATTTTAATCGGTATTCTGTATCCTTTTCCTGTAATAAACTATGAACATGAGCCTAACAGCACCACTGAGTGCTATGAGTTTATTTAGCAATCATAGAACCTGAGGACGGTCTTGGAAATCTAAGCGCATACAGGTCATCATCATGAGCCCTGTCTCACTTCCTGACGCACTGAATCCATGAGGATACCTATAGAGAGAGACCAAGAGGCTTCAGGGTGGCGCTTGGTATGCAGAAATAGGTAACTGCAACAAAGAATAACAGAGACAAATTTGCAGTTCAACTTAATTTACTATTTAGAACTTCTGGGCTATATTCTCTGCTCTAACTTTAAATACTTTATATAAACTTAAAACTAACCTTTAAACAAAGACGCTATGAGAGCGATGGCGGTGTCCTCTTGTCGAATTTAGGTGGGGGCTGCCACCTTGGAAGTTCAGCCGTACAACTTGTTTCCCATTGCAAGATAACTTTATTTCTCCGCGATAACTAACAACTGGAAGCGTCTCAAGGAGCATGCCCTGGACGAGGGACCCGGTTCTCTCCTCATTCGCCAGGGACACATGCCCAAAGATGGCCGCCTCCGTCTTCCGGAGCGTACCGTTCGCTACACGTACAACGGGCGCGGCCATCTTGAAAGAGTTGCACGTATCCGTACAAGAAAGGGAACCAACCTGGGGGTTGAGAGCTGATAGAGCGCCCTTAGGAGATGCTTCTGGAGAACGGTATAGGATTTGGAGAAGACAAAGAGAGACGAGTCAAATAGGGCTTAAGATGCCCCAAAATGGCGTGTTTTCGGGGTCTTTTCACTGTGTCGATCTTCCCCGGGATCTCGGGCAAAACCCCGGCAATTTGCTTTCTGTACGTCAAATATTGAAAATGGCCGCCTCTAGTACAGATGGGCGCGGACACATTTCGTCTAATGAAAACCCGGAAATTCAGGTGTCCATGCTCCGTGAAAACGGAAGCGCAGCTTCTAGGTGGTCGAGGTGGGGTCACGAGAAAATCACGTCTGTGTATGTATCTCTCCTGGGAAATGGGTGAGAGGAGGGAGGTGTCTGTGGATTTCCGGCTGGGATAGACCCGTAGGAGGGAGCAAAGTGGGCGTCCATGATTGGGGTCTCTGTGGTTGGGGTGCTTCTGGGGTCCGCCCTGAAGGTGGTTGGTGAATGAACGTCTTCGGAGATCAAGGAATTGGAAGTCTGTGGTCAGGTTTTGGTGTCTGTAGCGCCCAGCGATTGAGGACTGGGTGGGAATCGTTTTTTTGGGTCAATGAAATCGTTTTCTCTCGAATTCTGCATTTAATATACGGCTCGCTGACAGAGCAGCGGGGACACGTGGTGCGCAAACCCAGGTGTCTTGTCTAGCTGTGGGGATTACTCTGCGGAGGTGTGACCAGTTTGGGGGCCGATCCGGATATGTCAGTCGTTGAAATGTTTTGGTCGATGGATAGTTTGAGGTTCAGACGTTCCTTCTCCCCTCCGTCCATCAAGCCCGACACAGTTTACTGATCGCCTCTGTCTTTTCATATGTCTTTCTTTGGATTCCGGAGACACGAAAGTTTTTGTTGGAGATCAAAGATGAAGTGGTAAGTTTTCTAGTAAAGATGAGGATTTTGCCCTTCCTGCAACTGTATAGATATACACTTGTAAATATTTTCTTTCAGCGTCATTCTAATGCAGGTAAAATAACCTCTCTCCTACCCCAATTCTATTTCCCACTTGTTAAGTTTGTTATATATTTCACATACTACCATTTAGGTCTTTATTTTTCTCTGCTTGGTTTTCACAGTTCCAGTAAGCTGCTGAAACTTTGATATAATTTGCCTCATCGTTTAACTTCACATAAACATTCATAAAATTTATTTTTCTTTAAAAATTAAAAAAAAAATTCTGTAACATGCCATCAAGGAGCAAAGCCAAACCATTATGACTGGAATCATTCAAATTGTGCCTTCACTGAGGCAGCATTTAAATACTATTCAGTTATAACTTTTGAGAATAGATGTCTACTATTGCCACAGGGCATGGTTCTTTGTTCCTCATTTCTGTTTTCACTTTTTCAGTTATTGTGAACTATATCTTTTTTACCTTTTTGTTCTTCTTTCGATTCACTATGGCATAGAAGAACTATTACATTAACAATATTTTGTTTCTGTTCTGCCCACTGCACACTTATTATTATGAGCTTTCCCAACCCCCATGATTTTATTGTAAACTTTTTTGAACATGTAACACTGCTTAAAGAATTTTGTATTTGGACATCTGTATGCTTACCACCCAGATTTTATCATTTCCTTACTTTCTTGTCTATCCTTACAGCACCCATGTACATGCCATTCATCCATCTTTCTACATTTTTTTTTTAAAGAGGAAGGACTCAGGCAAGAATGAAGACAAGTAAGTAGGCAGGCAGGAAGGAAGAAAGAGTAAGAAGCAGCCTTTTTAATTTAGTTAGTTACTCATTTGGGGATGTTCTCCCCAAACAAGAGAACCTGGGTTCTTGGACCTTACATGTTCTCCTCCTCGGTCAGAAGGGTGTGGTGGTGATTTTCAGTTTTCACAGTTATGTGCAACTATTTTAAACATTTTAGAACACAGTCACTTTTCGTCACCTTACAAAGAAACCCTGTACCAATCTTTATCCATCCATTCCCTTCACCTTTAAGCACCCACTAATCTAATTTTTATCTCTATAGATTTGCTTCTTCTGGACACTTGATATAAATGCAATCCAGCATTATGTTGTCTTTTGTGACTGACTTCACATAGCATGTTTTTGAGGTTAAGCCACGTGGTAGCACATATGTGAACGTCATGCTGACGCTCGTTAATTTCATGTTTTTATTATGGCTATTCCAGTGGGTATGAAGTGGTTTTCCTTTGCATTTCTCTAAAGACATGATACTGAACATATTTTTATGTAATTATGCTATAGGCTACTTTTAGATACATATCTCCATTAAATATAAAATGTTTACATTTTAGTAGCTGTATAACAATAGATCACATGTGTGTACTTTTCCTCATTTAGTTAATCCTCCATTAATAGACCTAAATGCTGTTGCATCTGTGTGCATGTCATTATTCCTCAGCAACTATTTCTAGAAATGAATTTTTTGAATATTAAAATATTCAATATCAAGCATTAAAAATGATTCCTCCAATGATATTCTGTCTTGGAACTCTAATGTAAAAAGTGTATGCTTTCAAATGCTATTATTTTTTAGATCTTCTGGAATCATCCACCTGACAAAAAACTTATTTTTGACATATAGTCATTTAGGTCTCTGATTCTTATTTAATCTGATTGTGGAGAATCTTGCTTGCTTTCTGTTCTCTAATACTGATTCATCTTGCTTGATTCTTTATCAGATAACTAGACAGCATTTCTGGAGTAGTATAGGCAATGGGAGTGTATACTACTTAGACTTGCCTTGCTGTTGGCTTCAGAAAAAGTACCAACTATATTTTGCCATGTATAACTCACACCCATGTTTTTGGCCCAGACTTTCAGGAAAAAAAACCTTTTAAATATTTAATTTAAAATTTTATTTGTTTACATTTAGGTACTTGTTTTTTGTATTATAAGGGAATTTTAGCATTTGCTTTTTTTTTTTTTTTTAACATATTATGGTACAAGAATTTTTTTGTAACAAATAATTACAAAACCCAAGAACAGATACAAGTTACAAGAAGTTTTTCTTTCTGATCCTCCACACTCCAATGCCACTGGATTAGTACTATCCATGTATAATGCATGGCCTTATTTTTCCCTCAGAAATTTGGGCAAAATATGGTATAATGTTTCGCTGGATGTATGTAGGATATAGTTGATTTTTTAAATTGAGATGAAATTCACAAAATGTAAAATTAACCATTTTAAAGTTGACTTTAGTAGCATTGTGCAGCCACCACTTCTGTTTCTAGACATTTTTATCGACTCTGAAGGGAATCCAGTGCCCATGGAATAGTCATTCTTCATTCCTGACCCAGGGAAGCATCAATCTGCTTTCTGCTTCCCTGCATTTTCTATTTCAGACATTTGATAGATATGCGATCATACCATTGTAAGTCGGTTCATTAATAAGAGGCAGAGACAACAGAGCCTGATGGGCTCTAAAGGAGACTTTATTGTCCCATGTGCAGGCTGGGAAAGCTCCTTTCTGAGAAGAGACAAGAAGCAATCCGAGGGAAGCTGTGAGAGAGAGGTTTTTAAGCGGGCAGACTGGCTAGCACGGAGGTGGAATCCAATAAGGCCCTGTGGCTGAGCTGTTGGTTTATGGGCAGGGAGTGACGGGCTGGAATGTTAGGCGAGCAGAGGGGTGGGGATGGAGTCCTGCGGTTCAGCAAATAGGAGGGGCCTTGAACAGCCTCTGGTCTTGCTTCCGACTGCAGAGTGTTCGTTTCTCATGCTTGGCTGGAGAGTGACAACTTTCAGTTTTTTGTTTTCTTTTGTCTCCTCTATCAACCAGGTGTGACTTTTGTTTTTGACTTCCTTCAGTTAATGTATTTCTCTGGTTGTGTGTTGTGTCCTGGGGGGCTCCTTTGGTACTCAGGGCATTTACCACTCTGCCGGAGTCTTCCTTTCTTTCCTGCTCTGAGCACAGAAATCAAACAGAGGCAAAGCGTGGGGTCTTCTCAGATCTTTCCTGCACTGTGCGTGGGTTTATATACTCCCCAGCATACAGTGATGTTCTTGAGTGTCCAGTCTCTCATGGAAACTCCCCAGCCTTTCTTCCCAAGCTTTCCATTGTACCTAAACTAATCTTTTGCCCCAGGTATTTTCAGGTAATTTGCTCATCTACATTGTTTTTGAGAAATTCCCACTACTTTTTCACTGAGCGAGGTCCAGATTAGGAGGAACAGATGAGCACATGTCTTCAGTTCTTCACTAGTCAGACAGGTTGAATAGACAAACAGTTCTTCGCAAATAAGGTCTGCTTTGCCCCTTCCAGACCAAGAATGAGGGTTCCGCACTGGGAATCCTAGTTGCCGTCTTCAAGAACACCACCACCACCAAATTGGGGAGGGGATGAAGCAAATAAAAATGACACAAAGGGCCCCCTCTGTGGACCTAGTGGGTTGGACCAGGTGCAGCCCACGTACCTCCCAGCATCCCTGGTTCAGGACCTGGTGCTGGGGAGGCAGTCAGTGGCGAACGACTGATGAAATGCATAGGGTGCTTCTTCCTCCTCTCTCCTGCCTGCCTGCCTGCCTGCCTTCATTCCTGCCTGCACCTTTCCTTTAAAAAAATTAAAGTGACACAAAGCTTTCCTACCAATGAAAGGACCTAGCCGCTTGAGGAAAGAGGAAATGAGTACGCTCGTCAGAAAATTCTTCAGAGTAAGAAATGAGGCAGATATGATGAAGGACTCCAGGATCCCACAGCAAATAGTTCAAAACCGCTTTCTTGAGCGTTAAGAGTGCAGTTTTATCAGTTTAATAGAGAAAATAGAGGGCAGGCATAATTGCCCTATTATTTTGAGAATCCTACATTTATAGCCCTCCTTGAGCCTGAGGAAGGGCTGTTGAGGAAGGGAGTGCTTTTAAACATCCAAGACCAGCCCTTTACTGCAGAGGGTTCCAGGTGAGATAGGAAGAGGGACATTCTGAGAGATTACTCAGGTTAGTTCTAAAGCCTCTGCTTGCAAAAGGAATTCCAGTGCCCCTTGGTGTTTCCATCTGTTGGCGACTCTCCATCCTCCACGTCCCTCTGGTCCCATGTTGATTTTGGAAGTTAAATGCTGAGATTGTAGATAGGCGTCATCCCATAATAACATCCCCCCAACAGAAACTTTTCAACTTTTCTTAACGATGGTCTGTGGAGGCCATGGGAAGGGTACCGCTGGGTGCCTTTGAAATGTTGCATCCACTCCCTCTGCTCATGGGTGGGATGCCATCTGGGCTGTGCCCCTTTCCATTGATGGTTGTCCAAGAAGGCACGTTTGAAAAGTCCACTGCCTCAATGAAGGGCTTGGGTTCAAATTCTCGTTGTGACCGATAGAGAGAGACAGGTTAGCTAATCCCTAAACCTTAAGTCAGTGTTGGAGTCAGAAAATGACTTAAACTTTCAAAGGGTGTAATGAAGTGAGAAGCAATTAAATAAGACAATTCTTACACTTTGCTTAATGCATTTATCTTCAAACTAAGGTGTGTCTCCCTTTGAATGAGGACATAGCCACACATGATGTGAAAGGAATAGATGTCCAGAGCTCACTTTTTGTTTGTTCTCTTTCTAAAAACTGACCTGAGTACTCTCCTGCTGCTGGGGTCCCCACTGTGCTGGTTCCCCTTTCGCCTCTCTTGTGTATTATTGCCCCAGAGTGGAATAGCCTCTGGAGCTCCAAATAAAGGACCAGTTAGAAGTGGCCACGAATTCAGCTGAGTGACAGCATCTGGGCCCAGAGGGAGTGATACTCAAAATGAATGTCCTCTTCACAGGACACAGGACCTGGCTCCAAGAGCAAAATACATCCAATGAAGCAGAGAGGAGGCTTCGAAGGCTTCAGGACTGGTGTATCAACATATTTGGAGACACCACTGGAGACTTAAAACTTCTAACTACAAATTCAGGGCAATTCAAGAAGAGACTAAGCAGACGACATCCTAGTTCCTGGCCATTTCCCAGTAACAGGAGAAAATGATCAAGGACCAGGTGACTTTGGTTTGTTTTATTCTTTCCTTCCTTCTATGCTTGATTTCTGGAGGATTTTAAAAGTCACTTGAATGAAATAGAAACGTATACATTGGTAAAGCAGAAATACATTTTGACTCGACTTCAACATCACAGCAAAATAGGGTCATGAATATATTGTGGGTGCCCCCCTGTGGCTTGGGTGGCTAAGGTGCAGGCCTTGTAAAGCCTGTGGACCTGGGCTTAAATTCAGAATTGAGACCTGGGGCCAAGGGGAGAAAAAATAAAGAAAATAATGTTCATAGAATCCATACAAAGTGTCTAATTTGGGGACATAATGTGGTTGGAGTGCCCTGAGGGTAACATTTGCTGTCATTTTCTGTCTAATGTCTCTGACAGCCATCACACTAGAGAAGTATGATGCCCACAGGCTATGTTCTGACTCTTAGGAGAAAGGAGACTAGTCAGAGGATGTCACTGTACATTTTATGACTCTTAGGTCTCAGGATATTTTCCTGTGGTTCTCTCAACAGGTAATATGGTAAATCGTGTCCTTAACTTCAGCCTTTTCATAAATGCAAAAGCAAAATTCCTCAGAGATGTCTAAGAATACAACAGCAGAACTCAGTTGGCACAGTTCTTCATGGGAACGTAGCAAGATGGTGCTTGAACTCTGCCGTTACAGCCATTAGACTTAACCTAGGGATGAAACCTAGTTACCCAAGAGAATGGAAGGAATGTGTGATTTGCAAATATCCTGTCTGAACACGACTTGGATGTTTCTTGAGTTCAGCTTGGGCTGTAGGAAATTGAAAGCAGTTTGGTAAGGATGTTGGGACCAGAGGGTTTGCTTTAGAACTACTCCCTAGAATGGACACTTTTCTTCTCCACATTCAAAGTCAACTCCTACTTCATTCTTCATCACCTTTTTAGAATTTCATCATACACTCGTGTGCGGAGACATTAAAAAAAACTCCACTGATTACAAAGTACATTCTGTGAAAAAGTAAGAGTCTTCTTTCGTGTTTCTTTCCTAATTCCCTGGTGCAGTGTGTGTATTTACTTATTTTAAAGGAAAGGTACAGGCAGGAATGAAGGCTAGGAGGCAGGCAGGTAGGAAGAGAGAAGAGGATGAAGCACCCCATTTATTTTATTTATTTGTTCATCTTGGTTGTTCCTCTGGCCCTGGGATGTGAACCTGCATCCTGGGGATGGATGTGGACTGTGCCAGGCAGAGGTGGCGGACTTATCTGCTTAGCCACCAGCATGCGCCCTTGTTGCAGTTTCATCAGTGGGCGGTAGGGAACATTTCTTCTTCTTGTACCTGTGTGTATACCCTCTCTGTATAGATATTTACACTTGTAACCCTCTCAGCCTCTAGAGCTTTGAATGGTACCTTTCTATGACTATATTTACTCTTTATTCTTATTCTTTTATATAGTCTTTCATTTTGTCCTTGTCCTTCATTTTGAGTAATTTCTTCCTCTTACCCTTCCAGTTCTTTTCTCTCTTCAGTATATCTGATGTGCTGTGAGCCCACCCAGTAACATATACAGAAGTAATAAATACATATATATGTCTGTGTTTCTTGAGAGATGCTATTTATTTTCTTAGTCGGCTGAATGACCTTTAACAATCTCCTTTTTTGGTTATATTTTAGAAAATGCTTTTCTTCCTCCTAACAGAAATATATTTATGATTTCATATAATTTAAATATATTTATATATTTATAAACATAGATATATTTCTTTAATATGTATAATCTTCTAATTTCACTATCTGGCATTTCTTCAGGGTTGAGTCTGTTAGTGGTTATGAGTGTAGGAATGGGTTTGCATATCACTAGAATATATTTAATGCCTGGCAAGTATTTAAAACACACACATCTATACACATATGTTCTCTATATAACAGACTTCGGATATGTACATGCATACATACACATGTATGCATGCATACATACATACATACGTACATACATACTTCAAACCGTCTGGTTTAGTGATTACTTATGACTTCATGATTATAGGATATTTTCGACATAGATAGATGACGCTTCTATAATAGTCTCATTTAAAAAAATCACAACCCCCAGGTACAGAAGTATGTAGCCTGTCTGCTTGAAATGAGCAGAACAGTATCCTTCACATCCCTTTCATTTCACTAGAGAATGCTAAGCAGGATTGTTATCACAGGAGGTGCTGACGTGGGAGGACGTGGCCGTGCAGTTCAGCCGGGACGAGTGGCAGCTCCTGGCTCCTGCCCAGAAGGATCTGCACCGGGACGTGATGCTGGAGAACTTCAGGAACCTGGTGTCAGTGGGTGAGGACCGCTCCCCGTGTCACTCAGAGCGTGTCCATCATGGCCTTTCCTTTCTGAGTTTCAAAAAACTTTGACATAACTGTGATGCTTGGAAGGGGTAATTTTCAGTGTCCCATCTACCTCCAAACTCCAGTCCCCAATCAGAGTATAATGTGCCCTTTCCTGAGAGAAGAACCATTTTTTTTTCTTTTTTTTTTAAAGAAATGCACAGGCAGGGAGAGGGAGAAAGAAGAAACATTTTAATTAATTTTCTTTAACTGTTCAACTTGGTTGTTCCCCCAGGCCCTGGGATGCGAACCTGGGTCTTTGGGATGCATGTGGACTGCACTCAGCCTAAGGCAGCTGACTTATCTGTTACTCCACCAGGGTGCGCCCGGAGAGAACACTCTTTATATATAGACACAGCGTGAAGGTATTGGGGGTTCAGTTACAGACTATTGCGAGAAAGCAAGTCACATAGTTTGGGGGTTTCTCAATGCATATAAAAGCTATAATTCAACTGCACTATAACTCATTAAGTGCAATGTAATTATGCCTAGAAAACAATGTACATACCTTAATGAAAAATAGTATCACTAAAAAATACTGACCCTCATCTGCGCTTTTAGCAGGGTAGAATCTTTTTGTTGGTAGAGTCTCGCCTTGATGTGATGACTGGCTGATGGCGGTGGAGGTGGCTGTAGGTTTTGGTGACCGTGGCAATTTCTTAAAATAAGACAGTGACAAAGTTTGCTACATCAGTCGATTCTCCCATGAAATACTTTTCAGTAGCATGTGATGCTGTTTCGTGACAACATCTTGCCCCCTGCAGGACTGACTTCAGCTGCTTTATCAACTCTCCTGATGTGCTCTTCTAAGTTTTTTGTTGTCGTTTCAACAGTGTCCACAGCATTTTTCACCAGGAGTGGGTCCCATCTCAAGAAACACTCTTTGCTTATCCACGAGAAGCCACTCTTCACCTGCTAGAGTTTTCTCATCAGATCGAAGTAATAACTCAGTCACATCTTCAGACTCCACTTCTATGGCCAGTTCTTCTATTTCCACCACATCTGCAGTTACTTCACATCCCTCAAAGTCATCCAGGAGGGTTGGAAGCAACGGCTTCCAAATTCCTGTTAATATTGCTGTTTTGATTTCTTCTTGTGAATCACAAATAGTCCCAATGAGAGCTAGAATGGTGAATCCTGTCCAGAAGGTTTCTGATTTACTTTTCCCAGATCTACCAGAAGAATCACTGTCTATGGCAGCTCCAGCCTTACCAAATTGATTTCTTGAGTAATCAGACTTGAAAGTTGAGATTACCCCTTGATCCCTGGGTTGCAAAATGGATGTTGCACTAGCAGGCATTCATCTCGTACATCTTCATCAGTGCTCCTGGGTGAGCAGGTTCTTTGCCGATCAACAGTAATATGGTGAAAGGAATCTTTTCAAGCAGCAGGTCTCCACAGTGGGCTTAAAATATTCAGTAAACCATGTTGTCAGCAGATAGGCTGTCATCCAGACCGTCACTCCATTTATAGTGCATAGACCCAGTAAAGTTAGCATCGTTCTTCAGGGCCCTAAGGTTTGGGGACTGATAATGAGCATTGGATTCAACCTGAAGTCCCCAGCTGCACTAGCCCCTGTCAGGAGAGTCCGTCTCTCTCTGAAGCTCTGAAGCCAGACATTGACTTCTCCTCTCCAGCCTTGAAAAAATCCTAGCAGACGTCGTCTTCCAGTACAATGCTGTTTTGTCTACATTGAAAATCAGTTGTTCAGTGTCATTACCTTCACCAGTGTTCTTGGTGAGGTGGGTCTTCTGGACAGTTTGTTGCAGCTTCTATTCTTTCTTACTACTTTCTACTTTCTACTTCACCTTGCACTTTTGTTTTTGAAGAGAGGAAGTAAGGAAGGAGAAGAAACATATGTATAGATATAGATATAGATAGATAGATACATATATATGTATGCATGTATGTGTATATATGTATATATGTGTTTATATATATGTGTGTGTGTTTATATTTTTTATTTATTTATTTATTTATTTATTTATTTATCTGCTCCATCCCCACCCTGGGTCCTTGGGCTTTCCATGGGCCACACCCCAGCCATGGACCTGAGCCATGAAAGCACACGTCACCTTGCACTTTTATTTTCTAAAGATGATTTTTTTTCCTTAAACCTCATGTACCAGCCTCTGCTAGCTTCAGACTTTTTCTTCTGCTGCTTCCTTACCCCACTCGGCCTTTGTAGAATTGAAGAGAGAGTGAGCTTTGGCTTAAGGGGTGTTATGGTGGTTTGATCTTCTGTCCAGACCACAAACTTTCTCCATGTCCACCATAAAGCTACTTTACACTCTTATCATTCCTGTGTTCACTAGAGAAGTGCTTGTAATTTCCTTCAGGCATTTTTTCCTTTGCATTTACAACTCAGCTAAGTGATGTCAGATGCCAGGTTTCACCTGCTCTCAGCTTTTGACTTGCCTTCTTGACAAAGTTGAATTCTTTCTAGCTTTTGACTTGTTTAAAGTGGACATGCTATTCTTCCTTTCACTTGAGCTCTTAAAAACCATTATAGGGTTACCAATTGGCCTACTTTCAGTATTACTGTGTCTCAGAGAATACGGAGCACCAAGGATAGAGGGAGAAGGGGACGCTGCTGGTCCCCGGAGCAGGCAGGACACAGAACATTTATCCTTTATGCTTCTGTCTTGATGGGCGTGGTTCATGGAACCCACAACATTTAAGTAGTAATAGCATGTGTCTTTGATCACAGATGACCATAACAGATAGAATGACAAACATTTGAAAGCTTGTGAAGTTACCCAAAATGTGACACAGACATGAAGTGAGCACATGCTACTGGAAAAAATGGCACCAACAGACTTGAACTTCGAGGCAGTTTGGCCACTGACCTTCAATATGTAAAGGGGAAAAAAAAAGCATCTGTGGAGTGCCATAAAGTGAGTTGCAATAAAACAAGGTCTGGCTGTACTTTGTCGATCTGTGAATTGTGTCGATTTTAAAATACAACATCCAAGCACACCCTGGTGGCCTAGCAGTCTGGAAGGAGTCCCACATACATCCCAGGGTCCTGGGTTCCTGTCCTGGGCCAGGGGGAACAACCAGTGAGAGCAACTAAATAAAAATAAATAAAATGCTTCCTCTTCCTCTCTCTTCCTGCCTGCACCTTTCCTTTAACAAAATAAATAAAATAGAATACCACATCCCTCCCTGTCAGCAGACTGCAGCCCAGTTCAGTAAAACCACATGGTCTCTCGCTCACCACAAACCAGGGTATCCGGCCTGCAAGTCAGATGTGCTGTCCAGATGGAAACGAGGTGAACCACGGACAAAAGAAGAGGAGATTCACAGTCGGCTCTTTCCAGGTGAGTGAGAGAGAACCAGCGAGGCGGGGCACTAAGGAAGTCAGATTCCAGTCATTCAGAGTTTCACAGCCGTGATGGTGTGTAAGCAGAGTCTTCAGGAAGCTTCCAGAAATGAGTCTTTAAAAAAATATGTATTTGGAGGAATGTACCTCTTTCGGATTCAATTCCTACTTATTTCATCTAGGTTTTGATTTATTTTTCCCCTCTAGGTTTCTTCTTAGAAGTCTCAAATCTTAACCATTCTTCCTCCCTCATCACTACATCACTACCTATTTCTTCTACTTTTGTTGCTATGAAATTCCACCTTTGATGCTTCTCTGCAGAGAAAGATGTTTGATTTTATTGTCTTTTGGTTGCTATGCCATCTCGCCCCTTTGAATAATGTAGGTTTTCCACCGCCGTCTTTGATTGTAGGTGAGGATTTGAACTTAAATATTCCAAGGGGACCTAAACATTCAGCCTGCGGTTCTGTTGTTTATATTATATACACAGAATATGCTGGAAAAGTCTGTCTTCCTCCTGTGTGTCTCCTTTCACCCCACACCATAACACTCCTAACATCAGAGGTGTGTGAGGTTTCCCACATCAGGCAATTCTCCAACACCAGCCAGGTGTCTGACAGTCCTGCTCAGTTCTGATGCTACTTACCTGGAACCATCATCAGATCTCACTGGTGAAGGGTCCAGTCCCACAGGTCAGCCCTCCACTCTAGACAACAGTGACAAGTCCAGTTATCACCTGGGCTTCTGACCAACCAGTTATAGAGAGGAGATTTAGAAGACTGCCTACCTTGGGTTGGATTAAGTTGCCAGAGTGGCTTATAAAACTCAGGAAAATTTTGCCTACTATTTTCCCATTTAATATCAAAGGATATGATAAAGGATATAGATGAAAGAGATGAGTAGGGCAAGGTATGTGGGTAGGAGCACAGAGCTTTCATGCCCGCTCTGGAGTGCCACCATTCCAGCACCCCAATGTATTCTGCCATCCAGAAGCTCTCTGAATCCTGTACTTCTGGAATTTTTCTATAGGCTTTACCATATAGGTATGAGTGCTCATTAACTCCACTTCCAACCTCTCTCTCCACTTTGGGGAATGGGGTTGGGACTGGAAATTTCAACCTTCTGATCAGGGCTTGGTTTTTCTGGGGAACAACTCTTGTCTAGGAGGTCACCAAGAGTTAGCTCATTAAAGCAAGAAATAGACACACTCTCGTGGCTCAGGTGCTAAGCAGACAGCTAGGGCATGGACAGTGTAAAACCCAAGGACCTGGGTTGGATACTCAGGGCTGAGGGGGAACAACCAAAAATAAACAAAAGTGCTTCCTCCTCTTCTTCCTTCCTTCCTTAAAAATGCCTCTTCCTCTCCCCCCTCGCTTTAAAAATAAAAAAAGACAGTGCTGTGACCAGGAAGGTCCAAAAGGTTTTAGGAACTGTTTGGAACTAGGGTCAAAGACCTAATAATAGAACAAAAGATGCTCCTAGTGCTGTTATCATTTGGGCAATTCTAAGAGTTTTAGGAGTTCTGTGCCAGGAACTGGGTGGGTAAAGTACCCCAGGCACTTCCTATCTCAGCTCCCCACTATTTAGAGTCTTGACTACTCTTGCAAATTTCTTAAAATGTCTCAGCCAGACACATTATTAAATCTCATGCCTGTTTTTTTTTAATTTCCTTTTTCAGTTCTGTACCTCTGAGCATTATTTTAGTTTTTCTTAAATATTGTTGCTGAACTCATTCCCTTAATGCTTTCCTTTTCCTGATGACAGTCTGATGGCATTAAATCCCAATCAATCATATTACCAGTCACTTAAGATAGAAATTTCACTTCTGTCTAAGGCCTTTATGCTGCAGCACCATCTTGCTTATACAGAGTTGGCTTTCCTTTCCTAAACGCGGGTCCAGCTTTAGTTAAAGGAACCTCCGGAATGTGTTTCATAATCTTTCCTGGACTCATTGCTTCAAATAATTTTTATTACTTGAAATATTTTTGATAGCTTGTTATATACTGACACTGACAGGCATGAACAACAACACAATTCTCCTCTAAAAGATGAAGACACAGAATTAATAAAAATAAATGGAGAAATTTGATGTCTTATGTAAAAAGTGCTAGCGGATCAATAAATTGGCACAATGGGACAGTGTCTGATGGGGCTAAGAGCTGTGCTTAGCAGCTAGGAATCTAGGTCTTCTTAGGTCCTCTAACGATGGGAATACCACTTTGGTAAGATTTTTTTTTTTTTAAAGGAAAGGTACAAGCAGGAATGAAGGCAGTAGTTGGCAAGCGAACAGGAAGAGGAGGAAGAAGCGCTTTAGTTATTCGTCACACTTGTGTCGTTCCCCCCCCCCACCACCACCACCTCCCTGGACCTCAGACTTGAACCCAAGAGTATGTGGCTTGTGTCCTTCAGAAGCAATTGACCTTACTGCTACTTCACCAGGGCATGCCTCTTTGGTAAGATTGTTTTTTAAGAGAGGAAGGGAAAGGAGGAAATAGTATTTAAGGAAGGAGGAGGAGGAAGATACATCTTTATTAGTTGTTTATTTTTCCATTTGTCACCCTGATCCTGGGTCACGAATATGGGTCCTTGGGCTGGATGTGGTCTTCACTTCAGTGTCTCAGCCACCTGAGCCACAAGAGTGCACTGGGAAGATATCTTTAAGCATTATATGAAGGATGTGCAGCAGTCTCTTGGGTGAATTGTATTCTGAAAAGACAAAATATCAAGTTCACAGGCTGAGGCAGGAGTATGTTTGAAGAAATTCAAGGAAGCCTGTGAACACAGTGGAGTGAGCAAGAGAGACAGTGGGTGGAGATATATGAGATGAGGTCGTTATGGTAGCAGCTAGAGTTTCGAGTAGAAAGGTCAGTACAACCTCTCAAGGGCATTTTAATAAGATGAAGAAATGCTAAGGTGTTTTCAGTAGAGGAGCGACATGATCTAATGTATATTAAAAATGATTACTGTGGGTGCTTTGTGGAAAGTAGACAGTAGCGGGCAGATATTGAAATCTGATATTCATTTGGGAGCCTATGCTATGTGACAAGACAGGTTGACTGTCTTTGACCTGTATAGAGTGGTTGAGTGTTGGTAAACTTCTGAATATATTTATAAAGGAAGGCAGAAGGAATTTTCTATTGAAAATAGATAGAAGTGCATGTGAGAGCAAAACAAATAAGGAATGAGGGTAAGGATTTTGGCATGATTTTGGAGGAGCAGAGTTGTTATTTCTTTGGAAGAAGTGAGTTATTAGTTCTATTTTGGACATTGTAATTTAGACAAGCTTGTTCACATCCTGCTGTGTGTGGCTATGCCAGGAACTTTACAGTTTAGGATTAGAGATAAAAATATGAACTAAGATTTCCTTTATTTGAGAACACATTAAGAAGAGTCTTGGACAACTAGCAATCACAGAGATGAGTATTTGTTAAATACATGCTTTACTAATACATATACCAAGACCATTAATTTTGGAAGTGTTTTATTGTACTTGAGGTGACAGCGTAGGCTGTCTATATGCAGTCACATGTTGAAAATGGGACTGTGTTCTGAAAAATGTATCTTTAGACTGTTTTGTCATGTGACATCACTGAGTGTAAGTACAGAAACCTAAATGTTTTAGCCTATTACACGACTTGGCAATATGGTATACCCTGTTAGGACATCATCATACATGCAATCCATTCTTAACCAAAACCTTGTTAAGTGATGCATGATTGTATAATGTAATCAGACTCAAGTCTAGTTGGTGAGCCAGAGCCAGCATATGTACTAGATGAAATTGTTTGGTGAATAATAAAACAACACGTTCTAGGTGTAAGATTTAGTAGCGCGTAAAGGACAAATCTATATGTAATGTGGCAAAGTTCAGATTTTGAATGTGAGCATCTTTTACAACAATTCAAGTTTATGAAGTTCAAATGAATAGTAAACATGGGGAATACTTTAGAGAAACAGCTTACAGATGAAGGGCAAAAAATCAAAATGTGAAGTAGGAAATGTATGAGACCACTTGAGGGACAGTTAGATTGTCCTGAAGACAGCCACATGGAGGACAACTTTATAAGGTATTTGTCAGGGAGCTATGAACGTGGATAAATGGAGTAATCATTGGTCATGTGGCTTTTATTTCTAAGCTAACCATTGTGACTTTTTAGTAATTGATGTAAATGGTGAGGTAGTAAGTTTGTTTTATCCTTCGAAATATAGTCTTATTTTCCAGTTTGGTAGTAGCAGTATAGTAATTTAGATATTACATGTGTACTAGTATAAAGTGTGATTTAAAAGGTGTTAGTTTAGTGTGAGATTGTGATAAAAGAACTATATATTTGGTTTTTGGCCATGGTTCCTGGCACAGGGCTCCTAATAAACCCTTGTAATTTCCTGAGTATAAGGGTGATAGGATCATCTTTTGTTATATTTGGTCTCAGTTTTTAGTTCTTGACACAAGAGCTTTTAAAGCCCTTGGGATCTCATGGAAATACTCATTCTTCTCTTCTTTTCTAGAAGTTAAGAAAGTTGACAGTCATCTCCAGGGACATGTGCAAAAACAAAGATGCCCAAAGAGAATGGAACAAGGCCATAAACATATTGCATTTGGAAGCATTGTTCATGAGAGCAAAAGTAATTTTCCTTTAAGGCAAAATCATGATATACTTGCCACTCATGGGAAAACACTGAAATCAAATTTAAATTTAATCAATCAGAATAGAAGCTATGAAGTGAAGAATGCTATTGGCTTAATGGAGCTTAATGGAGATAAAAAATCCTTTCTCCAAGCAAAGCATGAACAATTTCATACTGAAGCTAAATTTCCTGAGTATGGAAATTCTGTAAACACAAATCCACAATTTAACAAGCATCCAGTAACTCAGAAGTTAGCTAAACCCCACGTATGCTTTGAATGTGGGAAATCCTTCATCAAGAAGTCTCGCCTCATTGATCATCAGAGAGTTCATACAGGAGAGAAACCTCATGGGTGCAGCATATGTGGGAAAGCATTCTCTAGAAAGTCCAGACTGACCGAACATCAGAAAACTCATATAGGGAAGAAACTCTATGAATGCAGTGAATGTGACAAAGCATTCCCCAAGAAATCTCGGCTGCTTAGTCATCAGAAAACTCATACAGGAGAGAAACCCTATGTGTGCAATGAATGTGGAAAAGGCTTCATCAAGAAGTCAAGGCTCATTAATCATGAGAGGGTTCATACAGGAGAGAAACCTCATGGGTGCAGTCTATGTGACAAAGCATTCTCTAGAAAATCCAGGCTCATTGAACATCAGAGAACTCACACAGGAGAAAAACCTTATGAATGCACTGAATGTGACAAAGCATTCCGCTGGAAATCACAACTCAATGCACATCAGAAAACTCATACAGGAGAGAAATCATATATATGCAGTGATTGTGGGAAAGGATTCATTCAGAAGGGCAATCTCATTGTACATCAGCGAACTCACACTGGAGAGAAGCCTTATATATGCAATGAATGTGGGAAGGGCTTCATCCAGAAGGGCAATCTCCTTATACATCAACGAACTCATACTGGAGAGAAGCCTTATGTCTGCAATGAATGTGGGAAAGGCTTCAGCCAGAAAACATGCCTCATATCACATCAGAGATTTCATACTGGACAAACGCCCTTTGTATGTAATGAATGTGGAAAATCCTGTTCACACAAATCTGGTCTCATTAACCATCAGAGAATTCACACAGGAGAGAAACCCTACACATGCAGTGACTGTGGGAAAGCTTTTAGAGACAAGTCCTGCCTCAATAGACATCGAAGAACTCATACAGGAGAGAGACCCTATGGATGCTCTGATTGTGGGAAAACTTTCTCCCATTTGTCATGCCTTGTTTATCATAAGGGAATGCTGCATGCAAGAGAGAAGCATGTATGTTCAGACAAGTTGGAAAATTCTTTTTCAAGGAGTAACAAATCATCACATTCAAGTGATGCCACACAAGAGAAAACCCCTGCTACTATGGTGGCCATGCCTTCGGTGGCAGCTCAGACTTCATCACACATAGGTGGGTTCCTAGCAGATAGGAAGGTCGCCATTGTAGAACAGTCAGATATCAGATGTATTCCATCAGTAGATAATAAAATTTGCACAAAAGAGAAATCTTATGAATGCAGTGAATGTGGTAGTGCCTTCAGTGATCAATTATGCCAAATTTTATGTCACAGAAAACACACAGGAATACACCATGATACAATCAAGGTGGAAAGCCTTTGAATAATATACTTTCAGCTCATTATTTGGCTAACAAACATATATTGAGGGGAAGTATGAATGCAGAGATTAGGAAAGCCTCTTGTGGAAAGATAGACTCCATAAGTGCTTTATAAGACGCATACCAGTGAGCTCATAGATGGTAGAAATACAACAACTGGAAAGTCCTTCCTCAAACTAACATTTGAGTAGGTGTCAGTTCATGTAGGAGAGAAACTGTTGGACCTTTGATAGGCAGTGAATGTGGCAGGGTTGTCAGTTGTAACTTCCATTTCATCACTGGCAGAGGAAATCATAGAAGCAAAACTCTGAACACACTGTTAGCATCTTCAGCAAAATATCAGAGAACTCATGAAGCAAATAAGCCCTGGGTAAATGAATAGAGTTCTGTCACAAGTCTGAGATAATTTACATAAGATAATCTACCTAGTGTATATTTCAGGACACTATACCTTGAATCAGACTCCTAGTTGATAAGTCACTGATTCTTTAACTCAGAGGAGGTGGTCTGTGCTGTATATCATCAGCTAGAGTTATAACCTAGTCCCACTTTGGGGGGTTTGCAAGTCTGTTTCTACCCAGAATCATTACTTGATTGGCTCTTGCATTGTTTGTTATTTTCAGACTACAGAGGTTTTCAAAAAGAAACAATAAATTCAATAATGTGACATAGCATGTCTGAATGTGTTTGACATTATAAATGTCCTAAAGAACAGAGCTCAGAACTCCTGAATGACCTGTCAATCAGGCTCTTACTCTAGAAGATAGTTTCCATCCTGTATACATACCATTCCTGAAGATTTTTATCAACTATTTTCTTTATCTAGTATTCTTCTAGGATCATAAATGACAGTGATTAATTAAACTGAAATTCCTTGCTACTGTTGAGCTACTTTTTAAAAAGGCTGCATACAGCATATATGCATATAGCAATTGTAATCAAAGAAGCTCCAGCAAATGTAATCAACAAAGATATATACACCTCTATTGGTAAAAAGGCATCTATTTAGTAAAGAGCATCATCATTTCTTGTTCCAGGGCATATTCTTTGGAGGGGGAGGGAGTAAGGATTAATTTTACCTACAAAAAATAGGCCATGGGTATATTTTTAATCTTCATGGTTTATCTCTACCTAGATTACAAAATCCTTGATAGTTTATAGAGTGTATATTCCCCAATGCAAAGCAAAATATAGATTATATGTAGGTTTGAAAGGTGGATGGAGGTAAATGAATGACCTAATGGACTAATCAGTTAAAAGTACTTGTTACTAAAGTAGCCATTAGAAATCATCAGGATCAGTATTTTCCTACAAAATGTTGATTTTAAAATCCTGAATAGAGGCCTCTGACAATATAAAGGGGGCAGATCAGAGAAGGACTAGGAACAAGACCAATTAATGGAAGAAAGTAACTTCACTCTAAAACGGAGGATGATACAGATAGGTGAGGTTGAGATCCTGCTGGAAATCATAGAGAAAACTCATTTATCCACAGATCTATCACTTTTGCTACCACTTCAAAGATACCGGTTTCTCTGTGATGTGATGAATTGAGACATTTGATTTAGCTTTTAGCTTTATTCCTTCTCAGCTTTTCTGGGAATGTACCTTTTCCTCTTTTCTATACTGAGCTATTTCCCTTGATTCAATAAAGATATATCCACTTAAAAAATAGTCCTACTTATGAGAGAGAAAATTTGCCATGAAGTAACTATCCATAACTGAATTTCAAACTCTGGGTTTTTTAGTAAATCCTTAATTTTTTTTTTTTTTTGGGGGGCATGTGTTTGGACATTGCTACTGTTGTAGACATGGAAACACTGGTGAACGAAACATGCAACATAATGGCTTCTGATGGGATGGATTCAGGACAGATACTCTCCAGCAAGGAATTCTTCAACCCAGATTTCAGATTCTCTCCACTTGTCTTAGGGATCCATACATCCTATCCTGGCAGGCATGACGTCTTACTGAAATTGACAGGTTTCCTGCATGGGCTGCTCAGGCCTGCCGAGGACCAGATACTGAACTCACCTTTCAGAGTTTGACCTTCCAGGTAAATAAAAAAAATGTTAATGGGGTAGATAAATGCCAAGTTGCTGTGTTTTCAAAAGGCTGTGCCAACTTGCCTTGTCACATCCCGTTGCCTTCATAAAAATTACAAAGAACTGGAATTGGTGATCATGTTTGCTTGCTAGTGTGATCAAAAGTACACAGAGACTAGGTGACTCAAACAGCACGATTTTTTCCCCCCCTCAGAATTTTAGATGCTAGAAATTTTAAATCTGGAAGTCTGATACCCGAGATCAAGGTATAAGCCTGGTTGATTTCTTCTGCTGTCTCTGGCCTGTAGATGGTCTTCCCTCCCTCTGCGTTTGTGTTCGTTTGTCATGTGGTTATAGTGGACTAGAATTCACCCTGATGATCTCATTTTAATTTTACTGCTTAAAAGGCCCTATTCTCCCAATGTGACACATTCTGAGGTAGTGGAGATTATGGCTTCACCACGTGGATTTGGGGGGGCAGGGTACACAATTCAATGCATAACAGTGCTACTTTTCAATGAATGCCACTTGTTTGGAAATTTCTATTGAACTCACTGATGGAGCCAGCACATCATCAGTAAATGGTGTCTCCAGGTTTCAGGATTAATATAGCGTCAAATGGTAGTTTCTGGGGAGGTCCACGTGTGTCTGTTTGAGAGACTGAAGTTTTGGAAGCCCCGGAGCAGTGGGCTACTGGAGCAGACTGATAAATGTTATTTTCCCTCAGTACTTGAAGTCTAAGTCCCTCTTCAAGGACTAGATTTTTATATATATAAAATATGCATATATACATTTACAAACCCAGGTATTTTCTGGGAAAGCAGCTGGTCCCTTTGGGGGCAATGATAAGACATAGCCACTATAGGCAAGAAAAGATTCCATTGCAATGAAAAGTGCTGAAAAATGAAGTGCAAACTCCAGCTACTGCTCAGTGGACTTCGGAGGCTCATGGGAAACAAGAGAGTTGACTTTTGTAGTTATGTACCATGGAAACCTTTCAAAGTTGCATTCATTTACTTCCCCCCACTGAGTATCACTCTGTCTGTCTGATGGTGTCAGAAGCAGTCAAGTACGAAGGTTCTGGGGCCTCAAGCAAATTGTCTTGATATTGGAGATGCAGGATGGGCAATAAGGGGCCCTGAGGGTTTGGAGGGTGCTGGAAAAACACAGAAAACAAAATGCTTTGTGTCTGAGGCATCATGCTTTGCTACTTTTCCTGTCACACCCCGAGTCCATCCTTTTACAGTTTCTACTTTGTAGAAGAAAGGTGTACATCCCACACTTTTATAATCTTATGTTTCATTTATGGGGGCTAAGAGTCTTTGGGTTGCCAAATAAAGGGACAGGTAGAAATGTCATATTAAGGCGAGTGCACAATGGCACACCTTGGCCCAGAGGGATTGTACGACTGAAGTCATTTTGTTCTTCAGTCCACACAACCTGGCTCCCCAGAAACAAGACAAGATATAAAGAGGGTGGAGTTGGTTCCACTTTCTTGCTATTGCCACTTTGGGGCCACCATTTACAGGACACCAAAGGTTCTAACCATAAGAAATTGTGGTTATACACAGAAAAGATAAAAGAAAAAAAAAAATCTCATTGAGAACAGATGAAAATGAGGAAAGCCCAGGTGACTTTTGATTTGTTATAGTCTTTCCTTTGTATATTGATTCATTTCTGGAGGACTACAGAAATCCCTGCCTCCATCTCATTTGACCAAATCTTGGTCTTCCAAAAGCACCCCACCTGCCTGTGGAAAGCTGAGCTCCCGCCTGAGCGTTTGTTCAGCCGCAAGGTGATCGAATACCTTCTAAGATGGCCACACCCATGCTGCTCCCGCCGACTCGAGGCGGAAACACTGACTCATATTGCGTCGCCACCTAATGTTTGGGGTCAGTCCTATTTAAGTTTTTATAAGGCCTCTAAGTCTTCCCGCAATCAGAACAGTAGTTGAGACATCCAGAAGTTGCTTTAGCATCTCCCTGAGCTGCGACAGCGCTGTTGTAACAGGCAACCAGAATGGAGGCCCGGTCCATTCGGTCGTGGTTGGCTTCCATTCCCCAAACTCGCGCGCCGTTCACCTTCCGCTGCCACCAGGGGGCGCTGCCCGCCCGGAGGTTACCCTCACGTCATGTTTGCCTTGAGCTGGAACCTCTGAAAAATCTCTTCACGGTCTTTTCGGGCTCAGATGCCAGGAAATGGCAATTTCTCCATCACACGGTCACGCCGCGTGGCCACTGGAGAGTAAACGACCGCCCGACCCCACATACGTTACGTATCCCAAGATGGCGGCCCCCAGAGGCCGAGGCGACGGCGACGCGAACTTATTACCTCATAAGGAAGAGACGGAAACCCAGAGTCTGTTTTCCATAGAAACGCGGCGGAAACGCAGCTGACCGCCATTGAGAGATTGAGAGACGAGAAACGAGTTTTGGGAAGTTAAGACCTGAAGAGGTCGCTGTGGGTTCAGGAAAGAAGCAAGTCAGCCTGTGGGTGTGTCTGTAGAACAGGTGATGGGAGGGGGCGGCCTCTTGGCCTCTTAATAGGTTGTTGCCTCTGAGGATCCGTGCAGGCAGCTCCAGGTGCATGTTTTTTTCTGTGTGGTTTTTATTTGTTTTTGAGGGGAACTTGTTAGAGTCTGTAATGGTGTCTGTGATAAGGGTGTCTCTGAGGCCAATCATGGGAGGCTCTGGTGGTCAGTGATTCAAGTTCTGAGCAGCTGTGCTGCAGAATCCCGAGGTCAGTGTTTAAAGTTGTCGTCAATTACTCTACCTATAAGTGACTGGCATCTGATGGGGTGGTGGTTATCAATAAACGTGGCGTCCGGCTGGTATTCTGGAATAAGTTGGAACTGAATGGTTGAGGAACCATTAATGCAAGGCTGTGTACGTGTGTGTCTCGTTTGGTTTTGGTATCAATCCCATGGGGAGGTGGCCATTGTCTTTTGTGCAGAGATGTATGACAGCATAAGGCGGGGTGACTCAGGAGCCCTGGCTGTTAGAACAAACGTGCTGGACATTCCCCAGAAGCTTCAGGTCCGAGCCCCTTCTCCATGACTAACTTTACACTCTCCCTTCCTTGTGAACTCACAGAAATGAAAGTTTGGGGAGGAGATGAACGATTCAGCATATTGAAACTAATTAAGCTTTTAAAAATATTCTATCTTTAGCTTTGCAAATTTATTGCATATTTCCTTTCAGGTTCTATGTATGAATATATACAAGCTGCTGCTGTTGTTTTTTTTTTTTTCTCAGTATTTATAATTTAAATTGATTACAATTTTTTATTTATAGCTTGTATTCCTTCTCTCATTTTTGATGTGGCATGTATATATATATGTGTGTGTTCATATATTGAATATACATATATAATAAAGAAATTAGATAAGAACTTCTAAAGAATGATGAGGCAAACAGTTTAAAGGAAAAGTTTACAGTTCCTTGCCATCTATATGGCCTCATTTCTATAAATGTTTTGAAAATCAGCTGCCACTGAGGTATAGCTCTATCTTGATTCTCCCTCGCCACTTCCCCTTCACATTCGTACTACTTCTGCACATTCAGGGTCTTATGTTTTATTGGCCTGAGGTATGACATTCTCTGGGGGAACCAAATAAAGAGAAAGAGATACTAGGAACCATGTATTAAGGAGACTACATGGAAAGAGGAAATATGAGCTTGAAGATGATTTTTTTTTAAAGGAAAGTTATGGGCAAGAGTGAAGATGAGTAGGCAAACAGGAAGGAAGGAAAAGAGAAGAAGAGGAAGAGCTTTATTTTATTTTTCATTGAGTTGTTCACATTTGTTATTCCCCCTGGCGCCCCAGATGTTGAACCCCGGACTTTAGGACGTATGTGGGACTACTCCCAGGTGTACTAGATTACTAGGCCACCAGGGCACACCCTTGAAGATGATTTTTCTCTTTAGCCACAGTTCCTGGCAAGAGACAAGAAATAAATGAAGAAAGAAGAGTTTCCAAGACCTAGATATTTTCATTTCTGGGGACACTAGTAACTGGAGACTAAGATCTCTCATTAGAAAGTTACTGCATATCCAGAAGAGACAAGACAAAATATCAGTTGCTGATCATTTCCCAAAACAGGCGAAAATGATCAATGCCCAGGTGACTTTTGTCTTTATACTGTCATTTATTCTCTAATGCATGTTTAGATGCCTATAAAAATCATTTTAGTGTCGAGAAAGAAATGAACTGACTGTACTTCCAACATCAGGGCAAAGTAGAATCAGAAATATAGTGTTATATGACTTCCAGGAAATGACTAGTGTTGGAACATAATTTGTAACTGAGGAGCCTCTGTGTTGTGTTGGCTGTCAGCTTGCATTTATTTTCTGTGACTGCTAAAACACCAGGAGAATCATGCTAGGGGTTTGTGGTCTGTGCTCCTTTGGAGGTGACTCACCCAATTCAGGGCATGCCTGTTTATCGTCTTACCTTAAAAGAGTGAGTTAAACTATACAAAACTTTTTAAACGAGTGCCTGCCACATAGTAAGTGATATGTGGGATCATCCGTGCCTTAAATTTTTAACAATAATAAGACATTGTCATATTGTATAATTTTCAATAATCTCCATAGTTCAACATTCTTTTGCCTTAGTTTGCATTTTCCTCATCACAGATGAGGTTGAAATTCTTCTTTTGTGTTTCTTGGTCAGTTGGATATTTTTCCCTTGTTAAATCTCTCTCTCTAATTTATTACATAAGACTCTTCTTACTGATAGTAATTATAGCCACTAAATATTGATTCTTTTGTTTATTTTTCCCACCTCGTCACTTTTCTTTTGGCTTTGTCCATGATCTCCTTCAATCCAGATGTTTTCATTTCATTCTGCTCACAAAATTTGTTACTTGTTTTCCTTTAAGTCCTTTGTCTTGTGATACCTATATATTTCATGCTCACCTCTGTTGCTTTCAAAGTTTCTTTTTTTATATAGCTAGGACTTTGAAGTTATCTTTGAGTGCGAAATTAAGTAAAAGCTTGTGTTTTCATTTTTCCAAATAGATGTGTCTCACATGAAATGATTCAGACTGTGATAAGATCAGCCGCATTAACTGGTGGCGGCACTGCCAAATTGACTCTCTTTATGCAGCCATTTCTGCAGTAATGGAGGCATAGATGTCGCCATCATTTTCTCCATCATCTGATAATTCTGTTGACCAGTTAGTCTCAGTTCATACACTGGTGGTGGTTGGGGGAGAGGCTGTCTGGTCACCGATCAGGACACTGAAGATGTCCTTCCACGTTTCTAAACTGTTTGATTCAGGTACTTCTGACACCAATTGTGTATTTTTCCTCATACCTACCAGTCCCGTGGCTCTCTGGACACCGACTGAATGTTCTACAATTCAGCCCAGTTCGGACACTAACGTCCTTTGTGTTCCTTGTGAATATATGGAAAGAGAAAGAGAGAAACAATCATATTTAAGAGGACTCTTTCATTGCAGGAATCTGTGTCATTCAAAGAAGTGGCCGTGGAGTTCACCTGGGAGGAGTGGCCGCTCCTGGCTCCTGCGCAGAAGGACCTGTACCGGGACATGATGCTGGAGAACTACAGGAATCTGGTGTCAGTGGGTGAGAACCGCTCCCCGTGTCACTGAGAGGGTCCTCTGTCAGAGGCTGTTCCTTTCTCAGCTGCTTTCATTTCAGAAATCACTGCAGTGCTCAGAAGAGCAAATTCTCACTGCCTCCTCTACCTAATGATCAAATAGTGTACATGTGTTGAGCTGTTTTTATTCCCAACACAACTGACCCCAAATGTGTGGATTTTTTTCTCCATCAGCAGCCAGCTCTCCAGGTACCAGCTGGGTGTCCTTCAATTCAGTATGTGTAGTGTCAGACTCATGACCATCAGACTGCCCTCACTTCAGCCATCACCCAGACTTATGTCCCACTTGCCTGTAAGTCAGATGTTCCTTCAATCCCCGCACCTCAGGTTTGATCATTTGTTAGAATGGTTCACAGAACTCAGAAAATCGCTTTACTTACTTGCCAGTTTATAATAAAGGGTAAAATTCAGGAACAGCCAGATGGAAGGGGTGCAGATGGGGCGCTCTGGGGAAGGTAGCACCAACCTTCCCTGCCCTCTCCAGGCCTGCCACCCTTCTAGCACCTCAGTGTGTTCACCAACCTGGAAGCTCTCCCGGTCTGGTTGTTGAGGAGTTTTGATGGAAATTTCATTACGTAGGCATGATTGTCTCAGTCACTGACCATGGTAACCCATTCGATCTCTAGCCCTTCTTCCTCCCTGTTGAGAGGAGGCATAGAGTTCCAACCCTTTAATCATGCCTTGGACTTTCTGGTGACCACCTCCCATCCTGAAGGTATCTAGGGCTCCCCCAGCCAAAAGTCATCTCATTAGCACACAAAAGACACTTATCACTCCAGAGAATCCAAGAATATTAGAAATTCTTGTGCAGGAACCACATATTTTAATAAAGAAGTTCCTGGAGCCCCACTGGAGGAGTAATGATTGGGCACAGTCCACATAAATCGCGAGGTCCCAGGTTTGTGTCCTGGGGCTGGTGGAAACAACCAAAATGAATAACATAAAATGCTGCTTCCCCCTCTGTCTTCCTGCCTGCCTCTGCTCACCTTCATTTCTGCCTGCAACTTTTCTTTAAAAAAAAAATCCCATTATGCTTTTCACCTCATTGATCACAAGGATCAAAAGGAACTCTTTCCAGGAACCATGAGTAAATCTATATTTCTATTCTATCACATGTCCTCTCCTGAGAGAAAAAGCCTCTGCTATATACAAGTGAAAATTGTGTAGTCCCTCAAATGCAACGTTCTCCCCTCTTGACACATGCCAGTCCAGTTTAATGGGTCTGAGTTTCTTTTGTCATTTCTTTTGACAGGATATGAAATCAGCAAACGGGATGCCCTGTCCCAGCTGGGACAAGGGGAAGAAGCATGGTCAATAGAAGATGAAAGCCACACTGGAATCTGTCCAGGTGAGTAAGTGAGAGCAGCTTGGTCAGGGAAGCCATATTGGAGTCAATCTGAGAAAGCTGACAGTTTTTGAGGGTACAGAAATAGTACCTCCAAGTACCTCTCGCCCCATAACTGAACTTTTCTTCTAGTTTCTAGAGGGAAATATACCCCTTTTTTCTCTTCAGAGAACAGACCTATGTTTATTTTATGTTGATTTTTATTTGCTACTTTTCCCCTTCCTTGAATTTCATAATCTACCTCTTCTCTATAGACAGACATAGTGTTTCTCCCTATTCCTTCTACCTCTTAGGTTGTGAAATTCCAAGTTCAGACCTTGCTCCAAAGAGGTCTTTGAGTTTATCACCGTGTCTGACTACTATGCTTTGCTGACCCTTTACTCTGAGTTTCTTCCATAATTTTGTTTTCCATTTTTTTCTGCTGTATTCCTACTCTTTAAAATTTCCCTTCCGTCTCTTGAGTTAAGCATTTAACTTTTCATTCTCTGGATGAGATACCAGATTGCTATATCCTCTAAAAGCCTAGCACATCATTTTAGTTCTAGATATTTTACTTTTTTCTGTGTGGCAACAGGCCTATGGTTTCCAAGTTCTGCTTGGGGAATAGAAAAAAATCTTCCTTCTAAAAAATACCCTCTCCACCATTCTATTTTAATGTTAGATTCTACTCCTTGAGTAATGTACATCTTATCCTGTCCATGTTGGTATTATCGTAGATGTTTTCTTACCTATGAAGCTCTCTTAAAGATCTCACCTTAACTATTTAACTAGACAAGACTGTCTTACAACCTACATCAATTCTAGGCCAACCTAGGTCATAAGTGATGTCTCTCTCAATTTACTTCCTTTATATATTTGATATTTCTGGTTTTTGTTTGGTGTTAGCATTGTATCCATTTCCCTAAATCATTTGCTTTTCCCATTATAGTTTTTGTTTTTAAATATAGTTTAATTGCAATAATTCACATCTCCCGCACTTCTCTGACTTGGAGCATTCAGTTTAGTGCTTTGCGGTGTATCACAACCATCAATTTTGCAATATTTTCATCACTTCATTGCTTAAAATAATATTCCCCCAAGCCCCTAACCCATTAATTTACTTTTCATCTCTATAAATTTGCCTGTTCTGGATATTTTATCTAAATCTTTCTCTTTCACATGGAGGAAAACATACAGTACTTGTATTTCTTCATCTGACTTACTTCACTGAACATAATCCCTTGAGTTCTAGCCATGTGATCTCAAAGGCAAGTTTTCATTTTTAGTAGCTGTGCAGTATTCCACTGTATATGTATAGATTGTGTCTTTTCTTTCCACTCATCTGTCAGTGGGCACTTAGCTTGTTTCCATATCTTGGCCATTATGAATGATGCTGCAGTGGACATAGGTATACACATATCTTTTTGAATTAGTGGTGCTGTTTTTTTTTGTTGTTGTTGTTAAAGGAAAGGCACAGGCAGGAATGGAGGTGAGCAGGCAGACAGGAAGAGAGAGGAGGAAGAAGCATTTCATTTGGTTGTTTATCTTGCTTGTTCCTGCTGGTCCCAGGACATGAACCCAAGACCTTCAGATGTGTGTGTGGACTGCGCCCAACCCCTAGTCCACCAGGGCTTGCTGAATTAATGGTTTTTTTTTGTATTATTCGGGTAAGTGCCCAGAAGTGGAAGAGTTGGATCATACTTTTTTCTGTAGTGATTGCATCAGTTTACATGGTCACCAACCATGTACAAGGGAACCTTTTTCTCTGCAGTCTCACCAACACTGGTTGTCTCATCCTTTTAATAACAAACGTTCTAACTTGTGTGAAGTGATCTTTGTGGTTTTGATTTGCATTTACCTAAGTGAGGCTGAATGTGCCATCTCTACATCATCTTTGGTGAAATGTCTGTTGAGAGCCTCTACCTATTTTTTAACTGGGTGTTTTTAGGTTCGTTGAGCTGTATGACTTGTTTATATATTTTGGATATTAATGATACAAATATCTTTCTCCCACTCAGTAGGTTTCCTTTTGGTTTTGGTGATGGTTTATTTTGCCATTGAGAGCTTTTTAGTGTCATGTAGTCTTGTTCATTTTTCTTTTGTTTCCTTTGCTTTTGGAGCTAAATCCACAAAGACATCACTATGATGGTTGTCGAAGAGTTTACCACAGTGTTTTCTCTATGCATTTTGTGGTTTCAGATCTCATATTAGAGTTCTGAATTAATTTTTAATCAATTTTTGTGTATGGCATAAAGCAGGGGTCCAGTTTCATGCTATTTCATGTAGTTGTACAGTTATACTATCGTGGTCTTAGAGGAGGAGCCACCTCTTGCTAACCAAGACATTAATGCAGAATTACTGAAGTAGATGGTGCTGATGCTCAGGTGAGAAAATGGTATATGAGAAACGTTGAAATGGGAAAAATTTGTGTATGACTTTCTACTGTGTCATATGATAGAATGCGATTGACAGCTTCCAAACCCATAAAATAGCACATTAACCTCAAAAGATGACTGGTGTGATTTATTGATCACTTTCAAAATTTCCTAATGATCACTATTTCCCTATTTCTTTATGATCGGAACATAAACCATCTATGAACTAGAATAACAGTTGGAGTGGTCATTTTTATAAGCTGCCCACTAAATATCATTGATATTTTTGAAAGTTAGGTTTGATGTTGGTCTAAAGAAAAGAAAATTTAGGAACAGGATTATGAAATAAGTCTATCTCAAGTTCATTGGAATTCAAATGCTGAGGACCTTACATGCACCTTGATATGTGTATGTCTGTGATCTCTGTACTCTGAATTTGGCTCCTCTTAAGCTGATTTAAAGAACCCAAAACTCTTAGTTCTGATGCACCCTGATGACCTAGTGGCTAAGGCTACTGGACACAGTCCACATACATCCCAAGGACCCAGGGCTGGGGTAACAACCAAGATGAGCAGCTAAATAAAATAAAGTATTTATTCCTCCTTTCTTTTCCTACCTGCCTGCCTCTGCTCATCTTAATTCCTGCCTGCACCTCTCCCTTAAAATAAATAAACAAATTTAATTAAATCTCAGTCTGTACTTTTATCATCTTTCAATATGTCCTCCCAACTTCTCATCCATTCTTTTTTCTTACCTATGCTTATATTATTTCTACATTGTTTATTTCTGTTTATACCTCCAACTAGATTCTTGATGTTGGTGCTACATATCTAATCATCATCTTCAAGTTTATGTTCCATGCTACATACCTTTTTTTTTTTTAACCCAGTCTGGATTCTAGTAAATATTCCTCTCAAAATGAAATGCCTTTACCCTGTGGAACTAACAATATAATCAGCTAAGAAATCCTTGATTCCTTGTTTTCAGTAACCACTTTCCTCCTTGCAAATACCCATCATTTAACCTTGTCTTTCTGTAAATATAGCCAGATTGCCTCCACTTTCCACCATTTCAATTGCTCCTTCAGACAACATTTAATAATCTTCAACTCCCAGGGCATTCCCTTGTGGCTCGGGCAGTTGAGATGCTAGTGTATGGACAATATAAAGTCCAAGGACCTGGGTTTGCAACCCAGGACTGGAGTGGAAACCAAAATAAATTAATTAATAAAGATATTTCTTCCTTCCCTCCCTTTAAAAAATGCTTCTTTCTCCCTCTCAAAAAAACAAACAAGCAACTGCAACTCCCCTCTCTTTTTCCTTTCCTTCTTTACTCAGTTTTTCCCTAATTAAATTTATGAACATGAAAGTAAGGCATATTTTGGAGTGCACAAATGCAATAATCACTTTGGATAAGTTATTTCTGTAAACCCTTTGGTCTGGTGTCTTTCCAAGTTCTGTGGAAGGGTATTCCTCCAAATCCAGTCATTAGTTTAAGTTAATAATGAATTATTTGCATTTCACATACCTGCATGTTTTGTAAACTCTTATTTAGGAAGCAGCCTTATCTACAGGGGTAGAGATTTTCAGCTGCCTAACCTTTTAAAACCACTGTTGTTTCCTTTTGGTTTATATTACTCTCCTTTGAACACTGTGAAAAATCAGGACCACTTATATTTGGTGGGTTTTCATGTTTTTATCATAAAGTTTTCACTATAGAGCACTAAAATATTTGTATATATTTTTTTCTCCAAGGAATTTATAAACTGTTTTATTCTAAACAAGATGATGAAATTACTCATTGTTTTCTTCTTTCCTAGAAACTGGCCAAGTTGATAATCATCTGCAAAGTCACTTGGAAAATCAAAGACTGTTGAGATGTATAGAACAACACTGTCAATATACAAGTTTTGGAAATATTGTTCCTCAAGGCAGAAGTTATTTATCTATCAGGCAAAATGATGATATGTTTGAATTACAGAAAAAAACTCCAAAATCAAAGTTAAGTTTAGTCAACCTGTACAAATGCTATGAAAGTAAGAACTCTACTATATGTCATGGAGATAGGAAATCATTTCTGCAAGATAAGCATGTAGAATTTCTTTCTGAAGCCAAACTCCCTGTAACTGAAAAATTTATGAGCAGTAAGTGTAAAGTCATTAAGTATCAAAAAGCTCGTGAAATAGAGAAAGCCCATGTATGCAGTGAATGTGGGAAAGCCTTTGTTGAGAAGTCTTAGCTCACTGATCATCAACGCGTTCATACAGGAGAAAAACCATATGGATGCAGTATGTGTATGAAAGTATTCTCCAGGAAGTCCAGGCTCAATGAACATCAGAGAATTTATAAAAGAGAGAAATCCTTTATATGCAATGATTGTGGAAAAGTCTTCACCATGAAGAGCCGTCTTATTGAACACCAGCAAACCCATACTGGAGAGAAACCCTGTGTGCAATGAATGTGGAAAAGGCTTCCCTGGGAGGCGTAATCTCATTGTACATCAGCGAAATCATACTGGCAAGAAATGCTATATATGTAGTGAATGTGAGAAAGGCTTCACTGGGAAGAGCATGCTTATCATACATCAGCGAACTCACACAGGAGAGAGGCCCTACATCTGCAGCGAATGTGGAAAAGGCTTTACCACAAAGCACTATGTGATCATACATCAGCAAAATCATACTGGAGAGAAACCATATATATGCAGTGAATGTGGGAAAGGTTTCACCATGAAGAGTCGTCTGATTGAGCACCAGTGAACTCATACAGGAGAGAAACCTTACGTATGCAATGAATGTGGAAAAGGCTTTCCCAGGAAGACTAATCTCATTGTACATCAGCGAAATCATACAGTAGAGAAATCCTATGTATGTAGTGAGTGTGGAAAAGGCTTTACTGTGAAAAGCATGCTCATTGTACATCAGCGAACTCATACTGGAGAGAAACCTTACACCTGCAGTGAGTGTGGAAAGGGTTTCCCCTTGAAGAGTCGACTCATTGTACATCAACAAACACATACTGGAGAGAAGCCTTATAGATGCAGTGAATGTGGGAAAGGTTTCATTGTGAAGAGTGGACTGACATTACATCAGCGAACTCATACTGGAGAGAAACCTTATATATGCAATAAATGTGGAAAGGGTTTTGCCTTTAAGTGCAATCTTGTGGTGCATCAGAGAACTCATACTGGAGAGAAACCCTTTATGTGCAGTGAATGTGGGAAAGGCTTCACCATGAAGCGCTATCTTATCATACATCAGCAAATTCATACAGAAGAGAAATATTACATATGCAGCGAATGTGGAAAAGGCTTTGCTATAGAAAATGAGCTCAATTTACATCAGCAAATTCATACTGGAGGAAAACCACATGCATGCAATGAATGTGGTAAAGGCTTCAGTGTGAAAAGCCGTCTAATTGTTCATCAGCGAACTCATACAGGAGAGAAACCTTTTAAATGCAGTGAATGTGGAAAAGGCTTATCTTCAAAGAGAAATCTCATTGTACATCAGAGATATCATCAGAAGTAAATGTAACAAGGCAATGATTACGGCCATGCCTTCAAGAAGAAAATATGCCATATAAAGTATGAGATTTCTCACACAGGATAAACTTTATATGCACAGAGTATAGAAAATCCTATCTGTACAGTATCGATCTCAGTACCCACCAAGGAATTTAGACAGGAGATAAACTGTATGTATGCAATCAGTGTCAACAAATTCAGCACCCACTGTACATTAAAGAACTCATAAAATAGACCTTATGGATTCAGTGACTTTGGGTAATCTCTCATTTGTCAAGCTTTGTTAAAAATATGACAATACAGAGCATGCCCTGGTGGACACATTCCACATATATACCAGGGTCCTGATTTTGTGTCCTGGGTCTGGGGAGAATAACCAAGAACAACAAATACAATAAAATCCTTTTAAAATGACAATACATAGATGGATTATATGTAAGCCAAGTCTTTGCAGAGAATCTGAACTCATCATATGCAAAACTCATGCTGGGGACAAACCATGATTGGTGACTTCCTTAAACATCAGTATGCTCATAGCATAGGTAAACGTAGTCAGTGCTAATTAACCTGTTGTTGGATTTTCAACCTTGGGAAATATTGTAATTTACATAGGAGTGAAATTGAATGTGAAGAATATGCATGTGCCTTCAGTGATCAAGTAATGCCTCACATTGGATGTCAAAATTAACCTGTTGGAAAAAACTGATACGTTCAATGTAGAAAAGTGTTAAGGAAACATTTTTAGGTAGTTATATTTTTGAAAAGTATAGATATAAATCTTATGAGTAGAGACTGGAAAACCTATTGGAACAAAGACCCTATTGCAACAGGAGCATAACATCAGTAAGATCACACATAGTAACAATGTAACAATCAGGGGGAAGTCTTTGCTAGAAATAAACCCTCAATAGTTGCCTACAGTTTCATGATGGAGAAAATATTTCAGCTGGTGCTGGATGAATATGGCAGGGTATCAGTGATACATTCTGCCTCATCATCATGAATTCATACAGAAAGAGAGAACACACTAAATATGGAGTAATTTTAGCGAAGTATAAGAAAATGCATTTTTAAAAACTCATGGAAGTGATGTATGTTTGAGTATTTTCTATCATGTGCCTGAGCTTTTGCAACTGATACTCCGTTTGGGACAGGATGCCTTGAACCAGAATTCCATAATTTGAAAGTGGGCAATTTTCACCACTGATTGTATTTCAGTGTCAGATGCAATTGAAGGAGTGTTCTGTGCCCACTTTATATCATTACGTGATAATGCATTTCTTAGGCTCCAGATTTCTTTCATCTTACAGATGTACTTGAAAAGGAAAAAGAATATATTCATTAATGTAATTCTACATATATCTATTTCTACAAGTTTATAAATAGCATTAATTAGGTTATGAAAACATTATGACTTTAGTAAAATTAATTTTGAGTTTTAGACTCACCAGAATTATAAAATATACAAAGTTGCCAAGTACTTCTACTCAGTTTCTTCAGTGATATTATCTTACATATGCATAAAAATAAAATCCAAAAAAGGACTTCAGTGCCATGCTATTAAGACCTTATCTGAATTTCAGATGTGGCATTCACTAATCTGTGTGACGTTTTTGGTTTTTTGGTGTGGAGTCCTAAGAAATGGTGTCCCGGATTCAGATTTCTGTAAATTCCACCCCAATTGGGTACAGAATTGTTATACAGCACAAACTGATACCCCTTTATAGTCACATCTCTCCGCCAACCTAACCCATGTCAACCCCGATCAGTATTCTAATTTGGTCATTTTAAGTGTTACTAAATAAAATAACATGTAATATTTGTAATCGCTTTTATTCACGTAGCATTTTGCCCTCGTGATCCATCTAATTTAGAAAAATCAAAAGCCAAACACGTTGTGTGAATATACCATGGTTTATTGGTTCACTGTAGATGGAGATTCGGGTAGATTCCAGTGTTTCAAGAGAATGAGAAAAGATGCTGTGAACATGTGTGCCCAATTCTGTGTGAACATAGGAGATTTATTTCTCTGGAATACTCAGGATTCATATTCATATAACTCGTCAGAGTTCTTTCCCTTGGTATAATAAGGGTGTTCAATCCAGTTTACAAATGTGAGTCCTGCTTTTGGGAAAAAAAAAAAAAGAAAGAAAAATAAAAGATAAGTCTTACATAGTATTGTGGCGTAATTCCAACAACTCTGTGTTGCTAAATTTATTTCTTTAAAAAAAAGTAAGGTGCAGGCAGTAATGAAGGTGAGTAGGAAGGCAGGAAGAGAGAGAAGGAAGAAGCATTATATTTAATTTTTTTATTTAGTTGTTCACACTGGCTGTTTCCCACTCACCTGTCATGCAAACCTGGGTCCTTGGGATGTATGTATATGGACTGTGCTTCTCCAGAGTTAGCTGACATACCCACTACACCACCAGGGTGCACCAATGCCTAGAAATATATTTGATTACAATTTATTTTGAGCACGACAGATGATGCAAATTTTATTTGCATATGTTTTCTAATTTATACATAATTTATTTTTTGCATAATTTCTTGAGTATTAGAATCCTTCCAGGGGTTACGCTTCAGCCCCATTCACTTGGGATGCCAGGACCTGGACGGTGAGTTCAGCACTCAGGGCAGCCTGAGTAGCCTATTCTGGAACCTTCAGCAAGTCAACAAAACAATGGCGCCTATCATGTAGTGAAGGAGACTGAATTCAATACATACCTAGCACACTGTCACCTCTGAGCAGTGCCATAAAGAAATTGCACACCTACTGCACAGATTGTATGAAGAAGCTGTTTCAGTAAAGTATTCAAGGAAGGCTTTTCTGCGCAGATGCAGTGTGAACCAGGACCTAAGGAAGCCAACATGTCTGGGAGCTGAAAACCCTTCAGGACTTCAGTGTTCTCTCTGGGCTTCCTGCCTCAG